>JAVTVY010050976.1:0-26683 GCA_036873755.1 Hanleya hanleyi
TTAACAGTAATATCTGAAGATGGTGACTGTGAGGGCCAGCCTCCAAGCTGATCATTGCAAACTCTATTAATTAATTCGGACATAGGCGAAAGTGGGGAACTCGCATCCGATTTGTTTTGCAAACTATCTACAGTTCTGCTTTTCTGTTGTTGTAGGCTCTCAAGCATTTGAAAGACTTTGTCTATTAATTCCAGACTAATCTTTTTATTACTTCTACGAAGCATCCGTTTGGTGGCATTGGTCAATTCCATCGAAGGGCCTTCTGGTAATTGACGACTAAGATTATTTAAGAGATTTGTAATCTCTTGATTATAATGCTCATGGATAGTATTAGAGGTGGAGATTAGCCATTGTTCCGACAAAGCGTTCAGTTGGTTAGCAATCTGGTCGTTAGGTAAAATCGGGTGAATTGATGTACGAACTCGACCAATTTTATTAGACAACCATTGGGGTGCTTTATCCGGAGAAAAGAAACTGTTATGATGTATAAGCCTCACCAATTTGACACAAGAGTTGATAATGTTGGCATCCGCCACAAATGGTACTCTATCATCCAGATTATCTCGAAAAATTCGTAAATCAGACCCAAAGGCCGTTTGTTTATTTGGAATTAACGTAATCTTCATGTTGGATGATGTTCGTGGTAAAATCTCAAATTTAGCAGCAGAAATCAAGTGCAGTTAAAGCCAAAGGACCTGCTGATACAGCATCTAAGAGACATATAAAAACAGGTCGGCAAGAAGGAAGTTAAAAGATCTATTGTGCTTCAACATCCAAGGTAGTCATACTGACAAGTAAACATGAACCCATCACCGTGTATGTACACAACGTGCAGATATGTACAATGTAAAGCGAGGAAAACAAACGAGTGCTAAGTCCCATTTGTATTCATAAAAAATATCCTCAAGCGCTTTCATCTATAATAGACTTCATCAGGAGGTATTGAAAGGTGGGGATTAGAAAAACTACAGTAAATATTGGAATCCCGAAAAACGGTGTACCGGCCTCATAACCGGAGAGTCTATATCATGTGTATAGTGAGAGAGATATAGAGAGGGAGTGGGAAAGTAAACGTCGCGTTCAGTTAGAGTTCACCTATATGGTGATAATCGACAAGTCCAGTTCCCTCTAAAGATCATGTAAATTGTATCTACAGTTGAACGACCGGATCAATAGAAGCCAAATAGAGATAAAACAGAAAAAATGAAGTTCCGTAGAACGATAAAAACTATAAAACACCAGTGGTCAACTCATACAATAAAAGACATGGATAAAAAGCGTCTGAACTGTTTGAACAGATAGCACAGATTGAAATTACAAATGGCGGCCAACACCTAAAGTCCCCGGATAATAGAAACATAATCCGCAGCGCCATCTATCTACTGAATATTCAATAGTTAATTCTGGAACGCACTAATGTATCTTTCAGATTCTCAGAACGACTGAAAGACGTTCGAATCGGTGGAAGTAATCCAACCAATCTGGAGTTCAAAACTTCATGTTTATTCTGAATGAACTGTTTAATGAGACGAACATTAGGGGAGTATTTCATGATAAGTGGGAGAACTTCCAGACGCTGTGGAATTTTTCTTGGCAAAGCCGAGTTTTGGTTGCTTTTGCTCATATCTGCTTTGATTTTTCTCAAGCCACGAGCAGAGTAGCCCCGCTTTAAGAGTGCTTGGATAAGAATGTAACAAGCGTTATTAAAATCACATTCATTGTTACAAATACGGCGGTATCTAATAAACTGAGACTTTACGATGCCTCGGAAAGTATACGGAGGATGGAATGAAGAATGATGTAACAATTGATGACTGTCCGTTGGCTTGAGTAAACTTTACTATCAAACCTCCCTGAAGATATAAATCTACTACCTTTATAAATGGTAACATCAAGGAATGGAACAGAATGAAATTGAACATTATATTGCAGACGGATATTGGATTTATGTTCATTCAAGATATGAACAAACTCCCGAAATTCATCAAGTGAACCAGGGAACACCCGGAAAATATCATCCAAGTATCGCTTCCAAAGGAGAGGTTGGATAGGACATTTGGCGAAAGCTTTCTCTTCCCAATCGGCCATAAATATATTGGCATATGACGGGCAAAACGTTTGCCCATAGCAGTACCTTTTACCTGAAGGAAGTGCTTAGGGCCAAAAGAGAAGTCATTTTTATTCAAAGAAATAGCCAATAATGTCAAAAGATGTTGATCATTCCTGTTTGGTGACGGGTGACGTGATAAAGCCTCAGCTATGACGCTTAAGCCCTCGTCTGATTCAATATTGGTATAGAGGGACTCAACATCCAAAGTAAAGATGAGTACCTGAGCATCGTAAGAATGTTCTACAAGGCAATTCAGGAAGTCGGTGGTATCACGGACATAACTAGCATGCTTTTGAGAAATAGGGTTCAGCCAATAGTCTATGTATTCTGCTAAACGGGCCATTCCGCTGCCCGAGTCAGACACAATAGGGCGCCCTTTCGGCATACGTGAGTTAGGCCAAGATCTAATATCTTTATGTATTTTGGGTAATAGATAGAATATCCTATCACGACATTGGCTTACATCTGTTAAATAATCAAATTCCTTTATAGTTATATTTCCTTCATGATAAGTATCAAACAGAATATCTTTAATGAGGCTTTGATTTTCAAGTAGCAATGGATGTTCAATAGGAACATAATATTCAGTATCTTCCAACTGTCTAAGAGCCTCAGCTATATATAAGGATTTGTCCATAACTATTGTAGCTCCTCCTTTGTCTGCTGATTTGATGATAATATCATTACATCTAGAGAGCAATAGCATAGCTTCTCGTTCTCTGGTTGAGAGATTATCACGAGGATTTGTATATGGAAAAATAGAGATGTAATGACAAAGTTGTGATTTGAATCGATGGATATCGGAGCATACCTGGTGCTCTTCTGGTCTCCATTTTGATTTCATCTTGAGACGGCCTTTCACTAATGGGCCAGTGTCTTTCTCTAGAAAATAATACTTAAGTTCCATACGCCGTAAAAAATGATCTATGTCAATAAGATTTTGTGAAGTTTCTTCAAAGCGGGAGAGAATCGGTGTCGGTACAAAAGACAACCCCTTCTCTAAAAGACTAATTTCAGCGTCCGAAAGTGGACGAGAAGAGAGATTATAGACTGTGCTAGACGTTTTAAATAGTTGTAAATCGAGATTCCTTTTTAGTTTTCCTGATCATTGGTATAAATAACCCAGGATTTGAAAAGCTTATTAGCTGTCTCTGGTAACCAATGAACACCATCGGCTTGATGCTCGATGTTTATATCAGAGTCAAAATAATGAAAAAAGCTGTCTCCAAAGAACAGTTGATTGAGCTGGTCAATGAGACACAGTTCCTCTGATGATCCCTTCGACAGGGTGATGGGATTAAATATAACTTTGGCATGAGGGAAGCTGCTGCTAATAGCTACTTTTAGTGAGGAGAAAAGAGCCTTGATATTCCTAGATGAATTGCCACGATCGTTTACCCCTATATTCAGTACTAACTGTTTAATATTAGGTAACTCTACCCCCTTGAGTAAGTCAGCCATTTTTTTCATGGTGAAACCAGGTAGTGCAAAAATATGCCAATCTGATTCTGACTCCTGTATTCTCGCAAGATTGGAATCCCCCAGAACCAATTTGGGTGAATTTATGGCCCGAAGTTGACTTCGTAACCTTGCAAAACGAGAAAGGCCGACACCTCTACGTAGCTGTTTTTCAACAGACTTACAAACCTGCTCCGGAGTGTTTGGCGAGGTATGGGCCCCAGATGTGAAGAAATGAGCGGCCTTCGGGCGCTTGTTAGAGTCCAGAGAAATTTTCTCTGTCGGTCGGCCTCGTTTTTTGTTTGAGGTTGGGAAAGTGGGAGATGTATGTGATGCAGAAGGCATTTCAGGGAAGTCTGTCAGTGATGTGTGATCCGGACAATCATCCGCAGATTCCGGGCAATCTTCTCTCTCTAGTGAAGAAAACGAATTTCGTAGAGAAATTGGATTCACTGCCAGTTCACTTAATGAATTCCTGGAAGTGTTTCGATTCGGAGAAGATGTAGAAATATGGGCAACTTCATAGGTTGAAGAGCGAGATGGCCACTCCCCCAAGTGATCTATATCATTATCTAGGTTAACAGTAATATCTGAAGATGGTGACTGTGAGGGCCAGCCTCCAAGCTGATCACTGCAAACTCTATTAATTAATTCGGACATAGGCGAAAGTGGGGAACTCGCATCCGATTTGTTTTGCAAACTATCTACAGTTCTGTTTTTCTGTTGTTGTAGGCTCTCAAGCATTTGGAAGACTTTGTCTATTAATTGCAGACTAATCTTTTTATTGCTTCTACGAAGCATCCGTTTGGTGGCATTGGTCAATTCCATCGAAGGGCCTTCTGGTAATTGATGACTAAGATTATTTAAGAGATTTGTAATCTCTTGATTATAATGCTCATGGATAGTATTAGAGGTGGAGATTAGCCACTGTTCCGACAAAGCGTTCAGTTGGTTAGCAATCTGGTCGTTAGGTAAAATCGGGTGAATTGATGTACGAACTCGACCAATTTTATTAGACAACCATTGGGGTGCTTTATCCGGAGAAAAGAAACTGTTATGATGTATAAGCCTCACCAATTTGACACAAGAGTTGATAATGTTGGCATCCGCCACAAATGGTACTCTATAGAGATAAAACAGAAAAAAATGAAGTTCCGTAGAACGATAAAAACTATAAAACACCAGTGGTCAACTCATACAATAAAAGACATGGATAAAAAGCGTCTGAACTGTTTGAACAGATAGCACAGATTAAAATTGCAAATGGCGGCCAACACCTAAAGTCCCCGGATAATAAAAACATAATCCGCAGCGCCATCTATCTACTGAATATTCAATAGTTAATTCTGGAACGCACTAGTGTATCTTTCAGATTCTCAGAACGACTGAAAGACGTTCGAATCGGTGGAAGTAATCCAACCAATCTGGAGTTCAAAACTTCATGTTTATTCTGAATGAACTGTTTAATGAGACGAACATTAGGGGAGTATTTCATGATAAGTGGGAGAAATTCCAGACGCTGTGGAATTTTTCTTGGCAAAGCCGAGTTTTGGTTGCTTTTGCTCATATCTGCTTTGATTTTTCTCAAGCCACGAGCAGAGCAGCCCCGCTTTAAGAGTGCTTGGATAAGAATGTAACAAGCGTTATTAAAATCACATTCATTGTTACAAATACGGCGGTATCTAATAAACTGAGACTTTACGATGCCTCGGAAAGTATACGGAGGATGGAATGAAGAATGATGTAACAATTGGTGACTGTCCGTTGGCTTGAAGTAAACTTTACTATCAAACCTCCCTGAAGATATAAATCTACTACCTTTATAAATGGTAACATCAAGGAATGGAACAGAATGAAATTGAACATTATATTGCAGACGGATATTGGATTTATGTTCATTCAAAATATGAACAAACTCCCGAAATTCATCAAGTGAACCAGGGAACACTCCGAAAATATCATCCAAGTATCTCTTCCAAAGGAGTGGTTGGATAGGACATTTGGCGAGAGCTTTCTCTTCCCAATCGGCCATAAATATATTGGCATATGACGGGGCAAAACGTTTGCCCATAGCAGTACCTTTTACCTGAAGGAAGTGCTTAGGGCCAAAAGAGAAGTCATTTTTATTCAAAGAAATAGCCAATAATGTCAAAAGATGTTGATCATTCCTGTTTGGTGACGGGTGACGTGATAAAGCCTCAGCTATGACGCCTAAGCCCTCGTCTGATTCAATATTGGTATAGAGGGACTCAACATCCAAAGTAAAGATGAGTACCTGAGCATCGTAAGAATGTTCTACAAGGCAATTCAGGAAGTCGGTGGTATCACGGACATAACTAGCATGCTTTTGAGAAATAGGGTTCAGCCAATAGTCTATGTATTCTGCTAAACGGGCCATTTCGCTGCCCGAGTCAGACACAATAGGGCGCCCTTTCGGCATACGTGAGTTAGGCCAAGATCTAATATCTTTATGTATTTTGGGTAATAGATAGAATATCCTATCACGACATTGGCTTACATCTGTTAAATAATCAAATTCCTTTATAGTTATATTTCCTTCACGATAAGTATCAAACAGAATATCTTTAATGAGGCTTTGATTTTCAAGTAGCAATGGATGTTCAATAGGAACATAATATTCAGTATCTTCCAACTGTCTAAGAGCCTCAGCTATATATAAGGATTTGTCCATAACTATTGTAGCTCCTCCTTTGTCTGCTGATTTGATGATAATATCATTACATCTAGAGAGCAATAGCATAGCTTCTCGTTCTCTGGTTGAGAGATTATCACGAGGATTTGTATATGGAAAAATAGAGATGTAATGACAAAGTTGTGATTTGAATCGATGGATATCGGAGCATACCTGGTGCTCTTCTGGTCTCCATTTTGATTTCATCTTGAGACGGCCTTTCACTAATGGGCCAGTGTCTTTCTCAAGAAAATAATACTTAAGTTCCATACGCCGTAAAAAATGATCTATGTCAATAAGATTTTGTGAAGTTTCTTCAAAGCGGGAGAGAATCGGTGTCGGTACAAAAGACAACCCCTTCTCTAAAAGACTAATTTCAGCGTCCGAAAGTGGACGAGAAGAGAGATTATAGACTGTGCTAGACGTTTTAAATAATTGTAAATCGAGATTCCTTTTTAGTTTTCCTGATCATTGGTATAAATAACCCAGGATTTGAAAAGCTTATTAGCTGTCTCTGGTAACCAATGAACACCATCGGCTTGATGCTCGATGTTTATATCAGAGTCAAAATAATGAAAAAAGCTGTCTCCAAAGAACAGTTGATTGAGCTGGTCAATGAGACACAGTTCCTCTGATGATCCCTTCGACAGGGTGATGGGATTAAATATAACTTTGGCATGAGGGAAGCTGCTGCTAATAGCTACTTTTAGTGAGGAGAAAAGAGCCTTGATATTCCTAGATGAATTGCCACGATCGTCACCGCGACAATCACAACGCCGAGGTAAGGCGCCCAAGGCCTGGGAACCCTACTAAGGGGCACCCCCTATAAAAACCCGGTGCAGAAGCCAGAACAACTCAGTCGTCATGTTTTACCTGACGTTGCCCAGTAATAGTTCACTCGATGTGTTTCCTGACAACACCTTGGCCAAGTATGTCACTCAATTACCACAACCGTTAGATTTACCTGGTCGGTGGGAATGTGGACTGGTAGATATTCAGTACCCTTACTCGTGGTACAACGTACGAGACCAAGAAGTATGGTACGACGTCACCTACGAAGGCAAGGTAACCAAACTCATTCTCCCCGAAGGCCAATACGATACGCCCCAGAAGTTCATAGAGGGTCTGCTGTCCTTGTTGGAGTACAAGGCTCTACGGGAGGCCACGAATAGTTCAAAACCCATGAAAGTCTATCCCTTCAAGAATCACGTGATCTGGGCTGTCAACCCACACAACGACAAGGCCTGTATCCTGCTGAGCCCTAACGTGGCTGTGAATTACACTACAGCAAATGTTAGGTATGCCTTACAGCGTGTACCCGGGACCCACCACCGACAACGGTGACGTTGTGATGGATATGAAAGTAGGCATGTACGGACTGTACGTCTACTCGGACGCAGTGGACAGCCATATTGTGGGCGATGTGAACACACCTCTGTTACGGGTGGTCCCCATTAGCAAGACGTATGGCAATCAAGTCAACCAGAGTTTCAACCATATACTCTACCTGCCCGTACGACATACCGATATCAACACGATCACGGTGGATATAAGAGATGACACGGGACACCCGGTCGAATTCGAACGAGGGAAAGTGGTGCTGACACTTCATTTCCGACAAGCCCGTTCTCCTCACTTCGTATAATGTACGTGCCTTACCAGTGCCATACGCCCAGCTATGCCGACTACTACAAGAAACAAACGGGAGGAGGCTTGCCCATCTTTAGCGGTGCACGCATGCAACGAGGTCACGGATTGGGAAACATACTGGGCAGCATTGTGAAAACGTTCTTACCCTTGGTGACACGAGGTGTTAAAGCGGTAGGCAAACAAGCAAGCGGTACGTTGGGTAGAACATCGACCCCTGGCTAGCCTGACGGGGACGGGCCCTGTGGAATTTACCATTGAAAAAAAAGATACAGCCTACCTGGATTTAGCCCACACCTACTTGTACGTGAAAGCCAAAATAGTGGACGCAGCCGGGGCCGACCTAGCGGATGATGCAGTAGTAGGCCCAGTGAATCTTTGGCTGCACTCCTTGTTCCAACAGGTGGATATGAGTATGAGCGATAGACTCATCAGTACGTCGACCAATACGTACCCGTACCGAGCCTACATGGAGACGCTGTTGTCGTACGGTTCAGATGCCAAAAAATCCCACTTGCAAGCCGCGCTGTACTACAAGGATACACCCGGCTCCATGAATAGTACGCTGGCTGCCAATAATGGGTTGACCGCGCGCAAAAACTTGACAGCCGATAGCAAGTCCGTCGATATGATGGGGCGACTGCACGCCGATCTGTTCCTGCAAGACCGCTACATGATGAACGGTGTATCCATCAAGATCAAGTTGATCCGTTCCACACCTGCGTTCGCCTTGATGGCCGGTGGAGCGGCCCCCAATTACAAGATCATCCTAGAAGATGCAGCCCTGTTTGTGCGTACGGTGGATTTGCAACAGGGGGTGTTGGTGAGTCACATGGAAGCCTTATCGAAAAAACCAGCCCTGTACCCCATCCGACGCGTACAGACCAAGGTGTTCTCTGTGCCAGCCGGTACGATGATGGCCAATCGTGAAAATTTATTTCTAGGGGATCTCCCTAAACGTGTTACCATAGCGTGTGTGACCAACACCGCTTTCAATGGAGCGTGGGATGAGAATCCGTTCGCCTTTCAACATTTCTACCTGAACTTTTTGGCACTGCACGTGGCTGGCCATCAAATTCCAGCCCGGCCATTACAACCGGATTTTGGTAACCAAAACTATGTGCGGAGCTACCTGAACCTGTTTACAGCCACAGGACAAAACCACCAGGACGAAGGAAATACCATCACTCGACGAGACTTTTACCGTGGGTACACGTTGTTCGCCTTCGACCTCACCCCCACCTTGGAACACGATCATCAACTGGCCTTGCTGAAGAAAGGAAACCTACGGTTGGAACTGCGTTTCGCCACCGCTCTAGCCCAGACCATTAACGTGATCTGCTACGCCGAGTTTGATAACGTCATCAGCGTGGATCAGCAAAGAAACGTGCTGTGTGACTACGCCAACTAGAGTCATGGATACAGAGCAGCTGATGGCCATACTCCAGCGAATGTGTTTCCCACCCACTCCACCACCCCAGCAGCCTACATCCTGAATACAGACCCGGGGTCTCGACCCGGTGAACATTGGGTAGCTGTGTACGTGGACACCCTAAGCCAAGGCGAATACTTTGATTCCTACGGACTTGCACCCCTACATCCCGATTTGGTGAAATTCATGGACGTATCTACTACAATGTGGCGTTGGAATACTCAAAGATTACAAGGACCCTTGAGTAGTGTGTGCGGACAGTACTGTGTGTTTTATATCACTCACCGGAGTAGAGGACATTCTATGCCAACCATCGTACACATGTTTGATGATTATTGTCAAGCCGAAGACCGTGATGTCCTCGTCTATGACTGGACGGCCTCTCGTTTTAATGTGCATGCTCCATTTCTTTGGTTAACTTAAATGCACTGCGCGCAGGCCACTTGTTTTTTTTATCACGTTATTGTTATGACGTTGTTGTTCTGACGTTCATTGTTGTTCAATAAAAATTGATGAAAAAACACAAAAAATGATGGTTTTGACTTTTTTTTATTTAAGTCAACAAGAAGGTAGAATATGTACAAATAGAATACAGGGTACAAATAGAATAGTAGGGTTAAGGTCCAAAAAATTCTGTCAGGAGTAGGATTCGAACCTACGCCAGCTCTTCGCCGACCAGCACTTAATACCGGCGCCTTAAACCACTCGGCCATCCTGACTTTTACAGTTTTTTGTGTATCAACAGTTATAGTGTGTTCCGTTCACAAGTCCAAGTAAGTGGTGCTCACACCATCGGCCAGCACTTTCCGTTTCGGGTAAAAGAAAGTAAAGGCGTCTCGTTGCTGAATGTACGTCCGCATCTGGTGATCCACCACCCGAAATCCTCGGTTAGTGCCACTCGCACTGGCCTGGCTTTGCAGCACGTTCAAGTACAAGGCTTTGTCGATGTTGGGATCGCGCCGGCTGACCCCTTTGCAGCTAAACTTATTTTCGTCTCCCCCGTAACAGTAATACTTCTTGGAGGAGAGACCAATCATAGCATCCCCACTCCACTCCAGCTTGAAGAGGCCCGGCGTACGCTTATCGTACTGGTAATGGTCACGTCGAGGTAGCCACTGGTCCCGTTCCGCTTCATACTGGGTACGTAACTCCGGTTTCACCAGGGACTCCCAATCCGCATTAGAGACGGCCATGTAGGCCGAGTCCGTATCCATCTCCATGAGTTGCCAGTCTGATGGATTAAAATACACACCCATGAAATCATAGAGAAACTGCAGCATCCTCAGCTTGGCCACCTGGTATACCATACATCCAATCTGCAGGGGTAGGTTGTAACGGATAGTCTTCTTGGCTGAAGTGACTTCATAGGTGTCGTCATCGATGACGTTCACGGACCGAAACAGAGGAGAATTCACTTTTTTGCGGGCTTGGGCAGTAGTACAAATGTTCACGTTCACGTGCTTATCCTGGTTCATGACCGTTTTTCCATAGTAACCATTGCCCGTCAACTTCCACGATTCACCGATGATGGCCTGACTCGGGTCTTGATCACCTTGACGACGGGCCGACGTCACGATGTCGGCATTCTCCGCAAAACAGGCGTGGGGTACGTACTGTATCACTTGGTATATTTGGGTAATTTCCAAACCGTGGTTCATGTACCACTGCAGTAAGGGAGTGCCCAGCAAGATTTTCTCGGCCCACATACTGCCAATCAACATCCGTCGAGGTTGAGGCAAACACTCGTGTTGCTCCGCATAGGCCCTCATGGTGTCCCCAATATCATCCCGACCCACCAGCGTGTTCTTAAAGATGGGAGGGCACTGGGCGAAGAGAGGCTTGAGAGTGTCGGGAACATGCAAATCACATTCGACAAAGCCGTAGAGGTCCCCCGAACGAATGGCGTCGAACATCTGTGGCAGACTCAGGAGTCGCCGACGACTCAAGGGGTACTCGCGCTCTTTTAGGAAACGCCGTAAATGGGGCAGGGCCTGGCACATCGTGTGAAATTCACACTCCCACATTTCGATCAGATGGTATCCTCTCTCTTTCACATAATCACCGTTCTCCACCACTTCTTCCCGTAATTCTTCCGGTGTTTTTCCACGTCGTTCGTTGAAGCGTCCAGCGCTGAAATGACATCCGTGGCCGTGCCAATAGCAACCGTAAAATTGGAATACGGTCGGTGTCCTACCCACCAGGGCAAACCCATCGATGGGGAGTCGACGATCTCCTATGCGCTTCTCTGTGGCGTTGGTTTGGTGTCGTATAGTAATTCCCCGTCGATAGGCTTCCCAATCCAACCACTGATCAGCCAGATGCTTGTAGGGCGTGCGTTGCGGTGTAAAATGCCGACCTTCCGCCAACCAACGTGTATAATGGCCACTGGGCATAGGTTGGGCCAGAGACCACAGGTACAAGGCATTGGCATCGAAACCGATGATCTTAGCACAGGGTTTTCCACTGGGGAGAGTAGTGACGTCCTTCTCGTGGTAACGGTGAAAAATAAGACTCGGTCCGCCCACAATGTTCTGCTTTAGACAATCATGCATGTCTGCATCTTTTTGCTGTATCAGCGAGAAGTACGTAGGACACGCTTGAAAAAGATGGCGAAGCGCCAGACCCGGTAAACTCAAGCACTCCTTGAAGATATCGACGTGCATCTCACGACGAAAGAGTTGAACCATTTTCTCGGCCGCTTCCAGGAAAGGAACCACATCTAGGTTATTATACCATATCAGGAAATCTCGCAAGGTCTGCATATGTTGATCGTTCCATACCTGCTGTAGTTCCCGGTACGTGTCTTCGGGACATTCCACTTGCTTCAAATCATCAAAGAACGCATCCCGGGGTGGCAACTGTGTTTCTTCCAAACAGTCGAGTGTCGATATATACGTGTAAGGGAATCGCCCTTTGGTTTGTGCACAGTCATACGCCTTCACCCACTGATCATAGCTATAATTAGGAGCTAAGTAGTTCCGTACATCCAGGAAATGCAGTGATGTGGTAGTGAGGGCCATATGATTATTGATCTTCTTGATGACGGACTTGAGGGTATTCGCCTGGGCCAAGTAGGGGTAAAGAAATTCCTTCACCATGTTCAAGTCATATCGCCCCGAGTTGAAACCTAGCACCGGTAACTGGCCTAGATATTGTAGGAAGCGCACTTTCAATTTCTCCGCATACGGTTTCGGTAAAGGCACATGCTGCGACTGCAGGGGCTGCGACTCGGGCTCCGACTCGGACTCGGACTCTTCATCGTCACTAAACGCTACACCCGGTATAGGAATCCGATCGTCCAGTTGGTCCAGTACGTCCTGGAACTTGGACCCCAATAGTTCTGTACTAGCCGCACTGACTTCTTCTAAATACTCCATCATGCGGGTGATCAACTCATGGGAATCCCCAGTGGACACGAAACACACCGGTGCAGCGTCATAGCCAGGTACGTTGCTCGAAATACTCACACTAAGAGGAATATGGCGCTGCGTCCACTGCGTTTTCGCTGAAAACATGTCCATGGGCTCCAACAGGGCCTCAAAATCGTAACACGCCCGGTAGGGAAAATAACGGTCCTGCTCCGGTATGATGAGACCCTCATCGGCCAGTTCCTGGAAAATAGTAGGCGTATTATGATACACGCCACCCGGATATACTCGCTTCACGACGTTCGTACAGATTTTCTCGTGGCGCTGTAAGTGGGGGAAACAGTGAAACACCCGATGGCATTGGGCACAACTGAAAGACTGAGCGTACTGGCTCATATTGTAGATCAGCGAAAAATGACTCACGCCATTGTCGTCGAACACATTGACTTTCATCGTAGAAGCATACCGTTCTGTTGAACGACGAACCAATTCAGCCACAAATGTATCCTCCTCGCATCGTAATCGGTATACAAAGATATTGATGTTGAACAGTGTTTCCACGTCATCCAAATTCTTGAACGGAACTCCACGGAAGTGCCGCTTATCCAAGTCTTGCTGCTGTAAATACTGTTCCCAATAGTCATTGGCCACTCTGTCACAACCCTGGGGGTTACACTCGTCCACATGCACGGCCAAACACCGAAACAGACATTTCCGGTCTTTGTAGGGCCCATGTCGCCCTCCTGTTAATGCATACAGGCCGTGTCGATGAAGCAACCAAGGGGGTAGTAGTACAGGAGCACCGATAGGATGATCTCTCATTTTCGTGACGAAAAATGTGACGTTGGTCACCATTTTCACAAGCCATTGGGTATTGGGGCGTTGCAACCGGGCCCATTCCAATGGATCCAACGTAGTCAGTTGGTCGATGAGTGGCTCCAGAGAAATCGCATCCGTCATCGTGAACGGCTGATCAAACACATAGGTATTATTGCTGGGATAATAATACCGCACCTGGTCCGTCTCCTTGTGCCGTAAAATGTACCCGAATGTCATATTCAACTTGAACGCTGTCACCTGATCTGTGAAAATGTTCTCGGCATAGGTAGACAAATACGTGAGGTCCTGCAGTCGAAAGTTATACAAGTCCAATAGACGACGGTCACGGTGAAAACAATGGCGTATGGTAGCCCAGTGACGTCGATAAATGTCCCTGACACGCTCGTCTTCAGGCAAGACTTCAACCGGAGGTGCTGCTGGGTCCCAGGGAAAATCTTCTCCACGTCTCATGCTTTCGTCTCATACAAGCGGGTAGGCAGGCAGGCAGGCAGGTCAGGCAGGCAGGCAGGCTGGTCAGGTCAGTCAGGCAGGTAGTGCAATGAATACACCCCTAAAAATCGCCTCCTTTTATACGTTTTTCTACAATCCACCATTTTGAACCCACCACCACCTCCCACAGGCCGCCATTTTAAACCCACCACCACCACCCACACGCCGCCATTTTAAACCCACCACCACCACCCACAGGCCGCCATTTTAAACCCACCACCACCACCCACAGGCCGCCATTTTAAACCCACCACCACCTCCCACAGGCCGCCATTTTAAACCCACCACCACCACCCACAGGCCGCCATTTTAAACCCACCACCACCTCCCACAGGCCGCCATTTTAAACCCACCACCACCACCCACAGGCCGACATTTTAAACCCACCACCACCACCCACAGGCCGCCATTTTAAACCCACCACCACCTCCCACAGGCCGCCATTTTAAACCCACCACCACCACCCACAGGCCGCCATTTTAAACCCACCACCACCTCCCACAGGCCGCCATTTTAAACCCACCACCACCACCCACAGGCCGCCATTTTAAACCCACCACCACCTCCCACAGGCCGCCATTTTAAACCCACTACCACCACCCACAGGCCGCCATTTTAAACCCACCACCACCTCCCACAGGCCGCCATTTTAAACCCACCACCACCTCCCACTGTGACAGAATACTCGATTCTGATTGGCTGTCGCTGTGACGTCACAGGGGTCATATGCAAATTTCTGAGGTCAATGGGGTTCAATTCACCCTTTGCATACTACTAACATGAGATGAAATCTGATCTAAATCATTGACTTCTTACCCAGTTTTCAAAATTGGGCTACATTCTTAGCATATGATCTAGCCTCATTCGTGTTTTGATTTTGGCTAGGGAGAGTGAATCCCTGCTCAAATATCCTGATTCCCTATCTGTCCTATTGTCAAATTGTAATCCGCTGAAATACATGTACATTCGTACATGTACGTCATGGGTGAGATGAATTTGATCCAAATCATTTTTTTCTAATCCAATCCACATTTAAGTTGGGTCAGCACACAGTCTAGTTTCAAACAAAATTTGCCTTTGGTCAGGGAGGCTTAATTCCTGCACCACTGTCAAATTTCATGGTATGGGGTATACATATTTTGAGCGAAATAAAAAAAAAAGAGAAAACTGACATACTAAATCTCTGTGAAAAATGTAAGTGTAGTATATAAAGGAGGCGGAAATCGGGGAGGGGAAATGTGGCTGTGGATGACGTCAAAGCCCTTGGCCCATTGGCCCTTGGGTTGCTATGTCAACGTGGAGGGGAGACGTCACGTGATGGTTGGATGTAAAAATTGGATTTTTCCTGGAACCTTAAGCGGAAACACGGATTTACACCTAAAAGAAAGGGGCCTAAGTGGGGCCATATTAGGTCAACGGGATCGGGAAGGGTGTCATTGAAGCGCTCGTCGAGGCCGGTCAGAGGATGGGCGGTTAGGTCACGTAACGGGTGCCTTATGGATTGACCGATGATGTCGCCGTAAATTATCCTTACGATTGAATGATTTCCTGCAGATCGAACATGTATATTCGCCAACAGGACCGTGACTCATGGATGGGGGCAACTGGTCTCCATGGTGTCTCAGTACAGTACAGGCCGTTATACTGACACCGCTGGTCATAACGATCAAGTATCGACATATGTACAAAGGTGTATAAACGACATCATGGTCGCACCAGTCCACATCAGCTTGAAGTGACCGTCTGTCTTGAAGGGAAATTCCCATAGAAAGACGAGTACAACTCGAACTAGCTTCGACTGGTTTAGGCAATTTTGAACCAGATTGAACCGGTTCTGTTAAAAATAGATCGCTAGTTAGCGCACTATGAAAACAAACGTTCTGGCACTTTTAGTAAACATTCTTTCAACCACTCACGCCACGATTTTCACATGTACCATCTGCTCGAAACCATTTACACGCTTATACATGAATCTACCGTCCACGACGCTATTACCCAGTATACCTGTGAGACCTGCGGGGATACATTTAATCGCCTGGACACTTTACGTCGCCATGAACGGTCTCTCCATGAAGCATCCAGGCATCACTGTGGGGATTGTGGACACCACTTCAGACTACACAGTCAGTTGACATCTCATCAAGTTTTACTCCATGGGCAGGTGCTCTTGAAGGTTGAGGAAGCCGTGGCGATAGACCCCATCCACGACTGTACTAGTCAAGGCCCTGTTAGCACGAGTATACAGGTTCGATTTGCAGGAATTCAATTAATCGTAAGGATAATTTACGGCGACATCAACGGGCAATCCATAAGTCACCCAGCCATGAATGCTAGCATTGTGGTCGAGTATTAAAACTCCACTGTTAATTGATCCGCCATCAATCCAAAAGACGCTCGCAGTCGGTGTTCACTCCTTCAACATGGTTCATACTTGCTCTGGGTGCTCTGGACACTAAGAATTGATCAGGCACCAGAATGCTTTGCATGGGTGTGAAGACGATACAGATACTGGAACAGACTCCCAACACTGAGAGTCTACCACTGACCTCGCGTATTGTACTGAGGCACAATGAATACCAAGCGTCACCTGGAAGAGAATATTGGGCTACCGCCCACAGATGCGGTCAACAATGCTTCTAACGGACAAGACGCCGTTAAAACCCTGTTCAGTCAATCACTAACGGGCAAGAGCGAACACTCCTGAAGATTGACGCAACACAAGGGCAGTTTCTCGAAGAGCGGCTTCTAATTGGACAACAACATCGGAGATTGGTACGGGACCGTTTGAAGATCCTCACATGACGAACTGCCCCCTCTTTCGTTACTATTCCTACTGACATCCCAGATGATGTGGACATAACTCAAGTCGTGGTTGACACTCCTCACGGCCTATCAGGACCATGAATGGCCCTTCAACCTCTCAAACACACCTCACTCTCCCCCAACATACCTGATTTCAATACTACTGTTAGTGATGAGGTCGCCAATGACGTCACAGATGACATCCATTTAGTCGTCGTCTCCACCAAGAGAGCTTTATTATGAGACCCTACACGCCATATGTTGATGAGATATAACCCTCCAGTCGCCCAAACACACCTCCACGCACTTCCAAAATGCCAAATTTCGCAACTACTCCTCGACTACGCATACGCAGCATGACGTCACTGCCCATCCAACCCCCCAAGCGTCCTCTACATGCCACGAGCCTCAAGATGACGCTCTCCACGATCCCACAGGCCCATTATGAGCCCACCTAGACCTTAACGGCCTTTCTTGTCCGTTTTTCCGACTTTTTCCTCTTGCAAATCCTAATTTTACACCCACCGCAGCTTGTCAGGTGACCTAACCGTCCATCCCCTTACTAGACTGTAGTAATCTCTGTTAAATCAAGATATTAAAAGACAGTGATAGTGTACTGTTCCAGCTGTCTCCCCTTCAGTGATTGGTCATTCGACCCCGCCATTTTAAACTGAGACGAGCATTCTCATTGGATCACTATTTATTAGAGTCACCCCAATCTTCATACACAAGCACGTGACTGTCTTAGTTGACCGATGACATAGCGCGGCCTCGTTTTCGATTTCAAAATCTGCGTCTAACGGGGAAAATGATGTTGTTGCTGCATCAGCCGATCATTGGCCCTCCGTAGAAGGGTCCAATACTATAGGCTATCCCTTTACCGGCATCGACTAGCGCTTCAACATGGCCCTCTCTCCGAGCAGGTAGGCCCATTATCACCCCACCTACATGTAAACCCAGTTGATGAAGGATTGTCCTCATGTTTTAGGTGTGAATCCCGTGTTTCCGCTTTTTAAGGTTCCAGGAGAAATCCAAATGTTTACAACCACCCATCACGTGACGTGTATGCGTATAATAAATGTATGCGAGTTAAGAGTTGCAGAGCGGCCGAATATTTTTTTTAAATATTTTTTTTTACCGGGATAAGGTCGAGCAACCTCACGGTTGCGCAAAACGAAAGGGTTTGCGCGGCCTCGTTTTCGATTTCAAAATCTGGCGTCTAACGGGGAAAATGCTGTTGTTGCTGCATCAGCAAATCATTGGCCCTCCGAAGAAGGGTCCAATACTATAGGCTATCCCCTTACCGGCATCGACGAGCGCTTCAGCATGACCGTCTTCCCGATCAGGTAGGCCCATTATCACCCCACCTACATGTAAACCCAGTTGATGGAGGATTGTCCTCATTTTTTAGGTGTAAAGTCCGTGTTTCCGCTTTTTAAGGTTCCAGGAGAAATCCAAATGTTTACAACCATCCATCACGTGACGTGCCACAGCTACCCAAAGATCGATAGGGCTTCGGATGGAGCTGCCTTTCACCAGACGCTTTTTGTCCACCGTGAGACGGAGACTATCGTGTGTCCGTGTGGGGACGGCTGTGTAGAAATGTTGTATTTGTTCAAATACGGATGCGGATTTTGGACATAACAGTTCTCTCGTGAATAAAATGCACGATTTACATGGCAGTCTTGTTTCAATATTCCAATATCCCAGAAATGACAGTCCCCGAGAGAATGACAGGCTCAAGGAATTATAGCTCTCAGGAATGATAGCCCCAACTGATAAGTCTTGTCTCAATATCCCGGTATCCAAGAAATGATAGTCCCCAGGAAGTAAAAGTCACTAGGAATGATAGCCCCCAGGAATGATATTTAAGTTCTATATCGCTCCATCCATAAATCATAGTCCACAGGAATAACACACAGGAATGGCAGTTCCCAGGAATGACAGTCCGCAGGAATGACAATCCCCAGGAATCATAGTCACCAGCAATCAGTCTCCAGTAATCAGTAATGATAGACCCCAAGAACGATAGTCTCCAGGATGGACAACCCCCCAGGAATGATAGTCCCCAGGATTGATAGTCCTCAGGAATGATAGTCCCCAAGAATGACAGTCCCCTCGAATTTTATTTCTCAGGAATAATAGTCCCCAGGAATGGCTTTGTCCAGGTATGATAGTCCCAGGCACCATAGTCCCCAGGAGTGACAGGCCCCAGTAGTCCCCAGGAATTACATTTTCCAGGAAAATTTTAGACCCAGGGAAGACAGTCCCCATGATTGACAGGCCCCAGGAATGACAGTCCTCAGGAATATTAGTCCGCTGGATTGACAATCCCCAGTAATCAAAGTCCACAGGATTCATAGTCTCCAGGAAACGGTAACCATAATCCACAGGAATGATAGTACCCAGGAATGACAGTCCCCATGAATGACAGTCCACTGGAATTATAGTCCCCAGGAATAAAACCCCCAAGAATGACAGTTCCCAGGGATGGTAGACCCAGGTTTGACAGTTCCCAGGACTGATAGTCCCCAGGAAAAAGTCTCATGGATATAGTCCTCAGGAATAATAGTCCACAGGAATGATAGCCACCAGGTATGATAGTTCCTACGAATGACATTCCCCTAGAATTATAGTCCCCAGGACTCCCAAGGATTGAGTCCCCCGGAATGTTAGCCCCCGGAATGACAGTCTCCTGGAATTATAGTCCACAGGAATGATAGTCCACAGGAATAACAGTCTTCAGATATGATAGTCCCAAGGAATGACAGTCCCCTGGAATTGTACTCCTAGGAATAAAAGTCCCCAGGAATGTTAGACCCAGAATGGTAGCCACAGGAATGACAGTCCCTTGGAATGGTAGACCCAGGATTGACGGCCCCCTGGAATGATAGTTTCCAGGTAGACAGTCTCCTGGAATTATAGTCCCCAGGAACAATAGTCCTCAGGAATGACAGTCCCCTGGAATTATAGCCACCAGTATTCATAGTCCCCAATAATGTGAGTCCCCAAGAATGGTAGCCCCAGGATTAGCAGTCCCCAGGAATGGTAGCCCCTGGAATGACAGCCCTCAAAAATGACAGACCACAGGACTGATAATCCTCAGGAGTCATAGTGCCCAGGAATGACGTACAGTCCCCAGGAATAGTAGTTCCCAGGACTGACATTTCCCAGGAATGGTAGCTTCAGGAATGACAGTCCTCAGGAAAGACAGTCCACTGTAATGATAGTCCTCAGGAATGATAATCCCCAGTATTGACAGTCCTCAGGAATGAGTCCTCACAAATGGTAGCCCCAGGAATGACACTCGCCAAGTTTGATTGTCCCCAGGAATGGTAGTTCCCAGAACTGACAGTCACGGGAATGGAAGCAGCAGGAATGACAGTCCTCAGGAATGACAGTCCCCAGTAATTATAATGCCCAGGAATGCTGGTCCCCAGGATTGAGATTCCCCAGGATTGACAGTCCCTATGAATGTTAGCACCAGGAATAACAGTCCTCAGGACTGATAGTAGGGGCCTACCCAGGAAATACAGTCTCTGGAATTATAGTCCCCAGGAATAACAATCCTCGGGAATGATGGTACCCAGGAAAGAGAGTCTCCTGGAATATATTCCCCAGGAATAATAGCCCCTGAGAATGACAGTCCCCAAGAATGGTGTCCTCAGGAATGGCAGTCCCCACGAATGGCAGTCCCAGTATTGACAGTCCCCAGGGAAGAAAGTGTCCTGGAATTATAGCCCTTATGAATAATAGTCCACAGAAATGACAGTCCTCAGATATGAGTCCCCCTGAATCGACGGTCCCCAAGAAAGGTAGCCCCAGGAATGACAGACCCCAGGAATGGTAGACCTGGAGTTGACAATCCGCAAGAATGATAGTCCCCAGGAAAGACAGCCTCCTGGAATTATAGTCCCCAGGAGTCCCCCGGATTGACAGTCCTCAGGAATGGTAGCAAAAGAAATGACAGTCCTCAGGAATGACAGTCCCCAGTAATTGCAATCCCCAGACATGATAGTCCCCAGTATTGACAGGCCACAGGAATGGCAGCCCCAGGAATGACAATCCTCGGGAATGACAGTCCCCAGTAACCATAATCCACAGGAATGATAGTACCCAGGAATGACAGTCCCAATGAATGACAGTCCACTGGAATTATAGTCCCCAGGAATAAAACCCCCAAGAATGACAGTTCCCAGGGATGGTAGACCCAGGTTTGACAGTTCCCAGGACTGATAGTCCCCAGGAAAAAGTCTCATGGATATAGTCCTCAGGAATAATAGTCCACAGGAATGATAGCCACCAGGTATGATAGTTCCTACGAATGACATTCCCCTAGAATTATAGTCCCCAGGACTCCCAAGGATTGAGTCCCCCGGAATGTTAGCCCCCGGAATGACAGTCTCCTGGAATTATAGTCCACAGGAATGATAGTCCACAGGAATAACAATCTTCAGATATGATAGTCCCAAGGAATGACAGTCCCCTGGAATTGTACTCCTAGGAATAAAAGTCCCCAGGAATGTTAGACCCAGAATGGTAGCCACAGGAATGACAGTCCCTTGGAATGGTAGACCCAGGATTGACGGCCCCCTGGAATGATAGTTTCCAGGTAGACAGTCTCCTGGAATTATAGTCCCCAGGAACAATAGTCCTCAGGAATGACAGTCCCCTGGAATTATAGCCACCAGTATTCATAGTCCCCAATAATGTGAGTCCCCAAGAATGGTAGCCCCAGGATTAGCAGTCCCCAGGAATGGTAGCCCCTGGAATGACAGCCCTCAAAAATGACAGACCACAGGACTGATAATCCTCAGGAGTCATAGTGCCCAGGAATGACGTACAGTCCCCAGGAATAGTAGTTCCCAGGACTGACATTTCCCAGGAATGGTAGCTTCAGGAATGACAGTCCTCAGGAAAGACAGTCCACTGTAATGATAGTCCTCAGGAATGATAATCCCCAGTATTGACAGTCCTCAGGAATGAGTCCTCACAAATGGTAGCCCCAGGAATGACACTCGCCAAGTTTGATTGTCCCCAGGAATGGTAGTTCCCAGAACTGACAGTCCACGGGAATGGAAGCAGCAGGAATGACAGTCCTCAGGAATGACAGTCCCCAGTAATTATAATGCCCAGGAATGCTGGTCCCCAGGATTGAGATTCCCCAGGATTGACAGTCCCCATGAATGTTAGCACCAGGAATAACAGTCCTCAGGAATGATAGTAGGGGCCTACCCAGGAAATACAGTCTCTGGAATTATAGTCCCCAGGAATAACAATCCTCGGGAATGATGGTACCCAGGAAAGAGAGTCTCCTGGAATATATTCCCCAGGAATAATAGCCCCTGAGAATGACAGTCCCCAAGAATGGTGTCCTCAGGAATGGCAGTCCCCACGAATGGCAGTCCCAGTATTGACAGTCCCCAGGGAAGAAAGTGTCCTGGAATTATAGCCCTTATGAATAATAGTCCACAGAAATGACAGTCCTCAGATATGAGTCCCCCTGAATCGACGGTACCCAAGAAAGGTAGCCCCAGGAATGACAGACCCCAGGAATGGTAGACCTGGGGTTGACAATCCGCAAGAATGATAGTCCCCAGGAAAGACAGCCTCCTGGAATTATAGTCCCCAGGAGTCCCCCGGATTGAGAGTCCTCAGGAATGGTAGCAAAAGAAATGACAGTCCTCAGGAATGACAGTCCCCAGTAATTGTAATCCCCAGACATGATAGTCCCCAGTATTGACAGCCCACAGGAATGGCAGCCCCAGGAATGGCAATCCTCGGGAATGACAGTCCCCAGTAATGATAATCCCCAGGAATGATAGTCTCCAGGATTGACAGTCCCCAGGATTGAGAGTCTCCATGAATGTTAGCACCAGGGATAACTGTTCTCAGGAATGATAATACCCAGGAAAGACAGTCTCCATTAATTATAGTCCCCAGGAATAAAAGTCCTCTGAAGTTATATTACCCAGAAAAGTCTCCTGGAATATATTCCCAAGGAATAATAGCCGCCGAGAATGACAGTCCCCGAGAATGGTGTCCCCAGGAATGGCAGTCCCCACGAATGGCAGCCTCAGTATTGACACTTCTCAGGAATTATAGTCCCCAGGAAAGAAAGCGTCCTGGAATTTTAGCCCCCAGGAATAATAGTCCCCAGAAATGACAGTCCTCAGTTATGATAGTCCGCCTGAATGACATTCTCTTGGAATTATAATCTCCAGGAATAATAGTTCCCAAGAATAACAGTCCCCAAGAATGGTAGGCCCAGGAATGACAGACCCTAGAAATGGTAGACCCGGTATTGACAATCCACACGAATAATAGTCCCCAGGAAAGACAGCCTCCTGGAATTATAGTCCTCAGGAGTTCCCAGGATTGACAGTCCCCAGGATTGGTAGTCCCTGGAATGACAGTCCCCAGAAATTATAACACCCAAGAATGATAACCCCAGGAGTCGTAGTCCCGAGGAATGACAGTCCCCAGGAATGGTAGTTCCCAGGACTGATATTCCCGAGGAAAGGTAGCTTCAGGAATGGCAATCCTCAGGAATGACAGTCCCCAGCAATGATAGTCCTTATGAATGATACTCCCCAGGTTTGATAGTCCTCAGGAATGACAGTCCTTACGAATGGTAGCCCCAAGAATGACAGTCCTCAGGGTTGACAGTCCCCAGGAATGATAGTTCCCAGGACTGACAGTCTCAAGGAATGGAAGCACCAAGAATGACAGTTCTCAGGAATCACAGTCCCAAGGAATGGTAGCTCCAGGAATGAGTCCCCAGGACTGACAGTCCTAGGAATGACCTTCCTCGAGAATGACAGTCCCCAGTAATGATAATCCCCAGGATTGATAGTTCCCAGGATTCGCAGTCCACATGAATGATAACCACAGAAATAACAGTCCTCAGGAATGATAGCACACAGGAAAGTCTCTTGGAAGTATAGCCCCAGGAATAAGTCCCAAGGAATAGCAATCCCCAGGAATTATAGTGTCCAGGAATGACAGTCCCCAGAAATGGTAGCCCAAAAATGACAGTCCACTGGAATGGTAGACCCAGGATTGACAGTTTCCAAGAATGATAGTTCCCAGGTGACAATATCCTGGAATTATAGTCCCCAAGGGTCCACAAGAAGAATAGTCCCCAGAAATGATAATCCCCAGGAGCCATACTCTGAGGAATGACAGTACCTAGGAATGGAAGTTCCCGGGAAGAATTGAGTGTAAACATATCGTCATCAAATACGTCTACTTACTCTCAAACTGCAGTTACTCTGGAAAATTTATTTAACAATCGCAAAACGTTTCTCGAGGAAAGAGGTATTTGTATTCCAACCAAACATAATGATATACCAATATATACTGGACCCCTAAAATGCATAAATCACCATACAAAGCTAGATTCATAGCTGGTTCTAGAAGCTGCACCACCAAGTTTCTTTCAACCCTGTTGACGAGGGCCCTTCAGGAGGTAAAAACATTTTGGGAAAGGTATTGCGCCACTATTTCTAATAACTCTGGCGTTGAATGTATGTGGATATTGAAAAACTCGAAATGTCTTACGGAAGAACTTGATGCTAAAGGTCACATACCGTATAGACATGTATCCATATGGGATTTCTCGACTCTCTATACTACAATCCCTCATCAGGACCTTATTGACCGTCTAAGTTCATTAATAATGTCTGTGTTCAAGAAAACTGATCGTAGATATATTAATGTCGGATGCCGTAAAGCATTCTTTAGCTCTACTACATACAAGAGATATCATTCATGGGATGTTTCTTTGTTTATATATAGAGTTGCTTGAATTTCTCATTAATAATATCTAGGTGAAATTTGGCAACACAATATATCAGCAGCATATAGGTATTCCAATGGGTACTAATTGTGCACCCCTGTTGGCTGACCTATATCTGTTCTCTTATGAATATGACTATATGCAGGCGCTTTCAAAAACCGATCCATTTAAAGCCCTTCCTTCTCATTCACCAAACGCTATATAGACGATCTTCTCGCTGTGGATAATCGCTATATAACTGACGCAGTGAAGGAATAATATCCACCTTCACTGAATTTGAAGGAAACTACAGATAACCCTACAGGCACATCTTATTTAGACCTATATCTCTATAAAAATGAAGCGAGCCTTCTCTCTCGTCGACTGTATGACAAAAGAGATGATTACAATTTCGACATCGTAAACTATCCCTTTCTGGTCAGTAATATTCCAGTGGGACCTGCATATGGCGTATACATATCACGCCTAGTAGCATTTGCTAGATCCTGTGTTAAATGTGACGATTTTAATCAACGTCACAAAACATTGTTGCAGAAACTTATAAAACAGAGCTACACCACCAAGCGCCTCCACTCAAAGTTTCTCAAATTTGGCGATACATATCGCATGCTGATAGCAAAATACGGGCGTAGCGTGCAAGATCTATGGCGTTACGTTTCGTAACTTGTGTCTAATTCCGCTTAACCCGGGGCTAGGGGCCGTATGAACCCATGTACTTCAAGAACCTCATGGTACTCATATGAAAAGTCACAATCAAAGCGTGACTGAGATACATCATTCTTTAGATGACGACTTTACAACGAATATTATGGATTAAGAATACTGATCAGCGATACGGATTTGATATTTTTGGAACATCATGATGTCTTGCCGGCATCATTGAAACTGTTGACTGCTTCTCTCTGCAGGAAACAAGCCTATGTTTATGTATACTATGATTGTCTTTTTGAATTTGGTGCTAATACTGTTATATTGAATATGGAATAGGTCTTTGGATTATGGACGCGGATATTTTCTAATGGACGACGGCTGAATTATGAATGACGGACCAGACGCTTGTAATTCGAATTCTTCCCTGTAGAATCATATGGCTGCTTTTCAGTCGCCAGACGTCAATTTCCCACCTGCATATTGCATATTGCTCCAATCTATTACCTGTATATGTCAGGATTCTGCTTGTGGACTGTTAGTCCCCGAGGCCGGCCCTCTGTACATGTCACGTGACAAATATATGTAGGTTTATTGTTTCGGTGGGAAATTTAAGCCGTACGACGTCAGATTTTACAGGTTAGGTCTCCTAGGTATTCTTGCATGTACCAGGTTTC
The DNA here is from genome assembly GCA_036873755.1 of Hanleya hanleyi. Classification (NCBI taxonomy): domain Eukaryota; kingdom Metazoa; phylum Mollusca; class Polyplacophora; order Lepidopleurida; family Hanleyidae; genus Hanleya; species Hanleya hanleyi. Next base: position 25,965 of record JAVTVY010050976.1, read on the forward strand.
CCCATGTTAAGGCGTTTACTCCATTAAACGTCCATGATGCTCATCCATTAACATAAGATGAGTTGTTTGAGCTGATCTGTCATCGCAGCTCCCATGCTAGCATATCTAATTCCGCTTAAGCCGGTGTTAGGGGCCGTGTGGATACAACATAGTCTCCACATTAACAGCTGCAATGAAAGCGCGGCCGAGATTCCTCCGTATTCTCGGGTCTGAATGTTATGTGACGACGAATTCTTTCCTGTAGAGTCATATGGTTGCTTTTTAGTCGCCAGACGTCGTCAATTTTTCTCACCTCTTGCATGTCGCTCCAATGAAGGCCTTGCACAATGCCATCTATTCAATCAGATTCCTTGATTGCCACTTCCTGTTTGTCATTTTTTGCCCATTTAGCCAATCAACTGACAGAATTGCCACTTCCTGTTTATATTATCTCCTGACTCTATTGTGCAAGTTCCCGATTTACTGTCCTCAGGAATGGTAGCCCAATGAATGACAGTTCTTAGGAATGACAGTCCCTAGTAATCATAGTCCCCAGGAATGGCCGTGCCCAGGTATGATAATCACAGAAATCCTAGTCCCCAGGAAGGACAGTCCCCAGAAATGATAGCCCAAGAATTGACGGTCCCCAGTAATTATAGTCCCACGAACTGATAGTCCCCATGGATGGTAATCCTCAGGGAAGGCAGTCCCCACGGTTGACAGTCCCCAGGGATGATAGT
>JAVTVY010050977.1:0-25211 GCA_036873755.1 Hanleya hanleyi
CAAACTATGAGCCTGAAGATTTACCACAAACAAATGATGAACTCAATCCAGAAGAAATAGTCAGAAAATGATGAAAACGAGACAAATACCAATGACAAACGGAACAATGTAACAAAAGAACCAAAAGACCATCATGTCCCAAAAACAAAAGTAGCACTTAAGAACAATGAACAGGCAAAAACAACAGCAACATCTAAAACCATTCAACATCCTAAAGGTACCGGTACAATGCCAAGCTCAAGTACAAAGCAAGATCCCAACTTGGTAACAACACCAAACAAATTCTTAGTGACTGAAATTGACAAAATTCTAGCATCAAAACATTACAATGGACGAATGTGCTACAGGATTAAATGGGTAGACAAGACTAGAGGCTCCACCTGGGAGCATGATACGAGTCTCCCAGATGAGCTGCGTCGACAATATCATGCCGACAAAACATTGTCTGGCAAGAAAAGGCGCAAACCTTTAGGCCAAAATAAGTATTTCCTACGCTGTAAAACTTACCTTCACATACCTTATTGCTATCGTGTTCCTACGCGATTGCCCCATTGTAAAACCTTACCACAGAACCAAAAGAAATAGTCCCTGTAATGCCCCAATGCCCATGCGCGAGTACCCAGAATCCTCTCTGTCTGACCATGTCACTTCTTTCTTTCCTCTACAATCGTAGCGGTCAGACGTAGTTCCATTGTGCTCCCGTAAAAGTTTCAAGATCTACATCTGTAATACCACGATATTCCTTACTCGTAACCTTGGATTACCTACGGAGATTTCCTGGGATATTACCTTGAGAGAGAAGAAGGAATATTACCAAATTCCTTGGATTCGAGACCTACCTGGACTTCAAACATCGTCAGGGAGTATTGTCGAATCATAATAAAGATGGCGTCCGTGTTTTGTGTTGTATGTGGACGATCCAAACCCACGACGGATCCGCATTCAGCTTGTCCGCCGTGTAGAGGGATCTGGTGCGATCAATATGCCAAGTGTGCAGAATGCGAGCTATGGGCCGACGATGTATTCCAACGATATCTTGTCGGTTCATATGCCAGTGAAGTTTTGCCCCCGCCCGGCTTCGATTGTGCCGAGAGCTTGGTCGGCTCTCCGTCTCGCTCACCTGTGAACGAGCCGGACGAGTCTGCCTCTCTTGATATGTCCGTTACGCAGGATATGAGTGTAACTCCATCTAGTAATTTGCCGAATGTAGTCAGTATTTCTCCTCCTCCATGTACAAATTCTGTTTCAGGGACCAAGATGGCGAACAAAGATGGCGGACGTCCCGTAGGTTAGTTACTGCACGGGACGCCCTTGACCTTGACGGCCAACTTTGATCCGACATCTATGACGTCACTTCCGACTGAGGGTCCCCTGTTTCGGATTGTCAATCCGGAGACTGTGACTTCCGTGGTCAAGGACTCATCACTTCCGGAGAATCTGTCTTCATCTCGGCGCAGCTCATCTACGTCTATACCAACTACGGAGATGTCAGCTGTTCCAGCGTCCGTAATATCACCTCGCCCAGTGCAGTCTACGGTGATTATTACACCCGTTTCCGGTTTTCCTGCGTCGGGTCATTCCCTATTGAATGTTCCCAGGCTGTCCAGGGCACCTTTACAGCAGCCTTTGTCAGCTCCCCCGCAGCTTGCTCAACCGGACCAGCGTCAACGTGTGCCTGTGTCCAGTTATGACTTCCGGCCAACGGTAGCTCCGAGTTTCTCGGATGCTTATATGCAACCATTGACTTCATACCTTCCGGTATCGTCTTACCTTCCGGTATCATCGTATCACATCGGAACTTCCGCACCTGTTTCTGCGCATGCTCCGATGTCGGCTACTTCATCCTACTATAGGACTGCCTCTGCGTATGATGTTCCTGCCTATCCATCTGGTTATGGGGTTCCGGGTCATTCATCGATGTATGACACGAGAGTGACGTCATCGATGAACAGACTTCCGGTTACGTCATCGATGTATAGCAGATCGGCTCCCTATGCTGCACCGCCGTACTCTCCGCTTCCTGTACGCAGTGTAGTGTATAGGCCTACTTCATACCCTTCTGTGGCTTCTGTAGTCCGACCTATTGATGTACCACGTTGTGTGTTTCCTACTGCACGTATTCCTACACATCCGACTTCCGGTACATCGGGTGCTCACTTCCGTTCTCCCTCTCCTAGGCCTGTCAGATATGCTATGCCTTATCATGCACCTATACCGAGACGACAAGTGAGGGTTGCTCACCCACATCTGCCTAGATACCCAGCTAGGCCGGCGATGTCCCAGTATGCGGCTGCTTCCGGTTCTGCCTTACTTCCCCCTTCTGATAGGCAGTGTCCTCCAGCAACATCTATTCCTGCCAGCCTCTTCGATAGGTTTAATAGATTGTCTGCTGACTTCGCAGCCCTACAGCGTGACATGTTGATGCCTCCTCCACCATCTCCTACACCACTTCCGGTGCCCGAGTGGGCTGGCTATCAGCCTCGCCCCGTATCATCAAGGAGGCCGACTTCCGGTTCCCATCCTCAGCTACCACTTGATCTCTCGCAGGCTAGTAGACCTACACCTCCTTCGTTTGTGCCCAGGTTTACCCCTGTGAATCCCGGGACAGTGAATAACGCTGAGACAGAAGCGGAAGAACGGACTTCCTTGTTCGATGCTGATCCGGACCTCGCTGCGTCCAGTTACTCTGATACACTGGCTCGCCTTTATGAGTTGTTTCCGGATATGACTCCTCCGCCAATTGTAGAATCCAGAAGGGTTACTGCGATGTCTGATCTCCGACAAGAGCCGTCACATCGCACATCACTTCCGCCTTCTAGAGCTGTTTTTGAATGTGCTGAACGCATGCGGACGCCTTCTCACTTCCTAAGACCCAAGATGAGAGGCAACGACAACAGGAGTCTAGATCTCTTTTTAAGAAATCTACTGGTGTCTTCCCGCTGGAGCGACCCGTGTTCCGGTCGTATTCAGTACACGGCTCACCTTGGCATGATCGAGCAGCAGTCCAGGAACCGGAACTCGATCAGTTTCTTGGAGTCTCTCCGCCGAAGAAAGACATTCCTCTTTCTGTTCGTCAGATGTATCTACTGGAGGACACTTCTAGACAGGAGGTAGCGATTACTTCCCATCTCGATTGGTTTCTTTACGCCATTCGCACGATTCTTAATCGCATACCCCAAATGTCACCTTCCGGTTACGTATCTGTTCCGGTGGATGACGTCAACCTGATGAAGGACTTCCTGACGGCAGCTGCGCGTGCAGACGCGGACTTGATGGCATCCTCAGTCTTCATGTCCGCTATGTTTGTACACTTAAGGCGTCTTACACTGTTTTCGGCCCTGCCTACGTATACCCCGGCCAGTGTGAGATCGACCTTAAGGGAGCAGTCCCCCGCCTCAGGACTTCTGTTTGCCGGTGTACTACCTGAGCTGCAGAATGAAATGTCCGCTGCCAGGACCACACATTCTTACTTTGGACCGCAACAGAGGAAACGATCGGCCCCCGAGGCCTCGACGGCGTCTTCCTCGGCCCCGAAGAAAGCTTCATCTTCAAGTTCTTCTTCCGGGGCCGGTGCCAAGAAGGATGTACCCTCCACTTCGAAATCCGGCGGAGGTTCGAAGGGAGGGGGGAGCGGCCACTCTAAACGTGGTGGCGGAAAAGGGAAGTCCGCCAGAGCTTCCAAGAAATGAGGACACGGGCCATGCAGATGTGCTTTCTGCATGGCGAGACCGCACGCTGCCGCCGTTCCCAATTCCACCAGATCCGGCGCTTCCGGTAGGCGGGAGACTTGTAAGGTTTTGGAGGAATTGGGAGGCAATCCAGGCGGATTCGTGGGTGTTGAACACCCCACGTCATGGGTATCGGCTGGAGTTCGCCACAACTCCCCCGTTGACTACGTCACCCAGGGCGTCTCGAATTCCAGTGCGTCGGGAGCACCTGATGGAGATTCAGAGGTCCGTGGACAAGTTGGTAGTGAAGGGTGCAGCTATAGAACTTCCGCCAAACGATCTGTCCCCGGGCTTTTATTCTCCGGTGTTCCTGGTCCCCAAGAAGAACACCACCGAAATGCGTATGGTTATAAACCTGTGTCGGTTGAACAAGGCCTCCTCATTTCCGGATGGAGTCGTTCCGGTCTATTCGTTCGGCTCTGTTACAAGGGGATTGGATGACGTCTCTCGACCTCCAAGATGCATATCTGCATGTTCCGATCTACAGGGCTCATCACAAGTATCTGCGCTTCCTGGTTGGCAACCGGAAGTTCCAGTTACGCGTGCTCCCTTTCGGACTATCCACATCCCCTTGGGTCTTCACCAGAATTTTCAACCCGGTGGCGTCATTCCTGCACACGAGAGGTCTCCAGTACCACTTCTACCTCGACGATTCCCTACTACGGAATCAGTGCAGGGAGGAACTCCGCAGGGACACCAATTTCGTTTGGGAGGTCCTTGTTGCTCTGGGCTATCTTCCTCACGAGGGCAAATCGGAGTTGACACCATCCCAGTCTCGAGTCTTTCTCGGAGTTTCCTACGACACCCTTTCAGCGTTAGCGAAACCTCCGGAAGACCGCTGGAAGAAAATTCTGACGCCGGTGCCGACGTTCCTGTCAGCATCGCACAGACGTGCTCTCCAGTTCGCTGCAATTATCGGCCTGTTAACATCAACTCAGGATGTAACACCTCGAGGTCGGTTGCAGCTTCGGCCGTTGATGATGCACCTCAACAACCATTGGCCGAAACGGCACCTGAATCCTACTGTCCCTGTGACAGAGGATGTCAAACGTCTCCTACGCTGGTGGCTGCAGCCGGAGAACGTGATGATAGCTGTCACCTTCCTACCCTTTCAGCCGTCCCGTCAACTGTTCACGGACGCATCGATGGAAGGATGGGAGCACATTTGGGTTCGAGGTCAATATCCGGCTTGTGGAACGAAAGCCAGAGGAAGCTACATATCAATGTATTGGAGTTCCAGGCCGTAACCCTGTCCATACAGAGATTGCTTCCAGACCTCAAGAACCAACGCTTGTTAGTAGCAACGGACAACACGACAGTTCTCGTCTACATAAACAAGCAGGGAGGGACTCACTCTCCCCAACTGCTGGATCAAGCACAGAAATTCTTCAGCCTATGTTGGGACAACGGAATTTCTGTGCGAGCTCGCCACATTCCCGGTCATCTGAACGTCTTAGCCGACGCACTGTCCAGACCGAATCAGATAATAGCGACCGAATGGCAGCTCCACGAAGACATCCTAGCCCAGATGTCTCGGATATGGGAGACGCCGAACGTAGATCTGTTCGCCACCCGTTGGAACCATCTACTGCCGGCCTATGTGTCTCCCGTTCCGGATCCAGCAGCCCTGGCAGTCGACGCCCTGTCTTTGGACTGGTCCGACATGATTGCGTACGCCTACCCGCCGCCAGCAATCTTGTCACAAGTCCTCCGGAAGATCCAAGCACAGCCGTGCGTGGTCTACCTTGTGGCTCCGTGGTGGCCCACTCGCCCTTGGTTTCCAGACCTGATGGATCTTCTCATAGACGTGCCTCGTCGGCTGCCGCTTTGGTGGAACCTGCTTCGTCAGCCGAGATCCAGCCTGTATCACTCGAATCCCGGTCTATTTCAACTGACCGCGTTCAAGTGCTCCAGCATCAGCTCGTTGAGGCTGGTTTTTCTGTCGAAGCGTCCGAAAAGGATGGTCCGGTCCACCAGAGCATCAACGACTGCGGTGTACCAGAACAAGTGGAAGTCCTTCGCTACCTGGTGTTTTGGACGTGGAATTGTTCCAACCTCTGCCACTGTTCACCAGGTAGCAGACTTCCTTTTGCATCTGTTCCATGACAGGCAGCTTGTTCCGGCCACGGTCGACGGCTATCGGTCCGCTATCTCCAGGGTACTTCAATTGACCACAGGTGTCAACCCATCACTCGACGTCAACCTTTCTGCCCTTCTTCGTTCCTTTCGGGTGGAGAGGTCTACTCCGACGCCGCAGCTTCCTAAATGGGATTTGGCTCTGGTTCTAAGACGGCTCTCTGAGCCGCCCTTCGAACCCATCGGCACCTGTGAGTTGAAGTTTCTATCTTACAAGACCGTATTTCTGATTGCCTTTGCCTCTGCCGCCCGCATATCAGAAATCCATGCCTTGGACTTCAGGTCTTTGAGATACAACCCTAAGTGGACCTGGGTGGCATTATCTACTCTCCCGGATTTTGTTGCGAAGAACCAGTCCCTCTACGACAATCTTCCGAGAGAGTTCGTCATCCCGGCTCTGTCCAACATCCTGTCCGCGGCTGTTGACGATGACAGAATCTTGTGCCCCGTCAGAGCTCTCTCCTGTTACCTGGCACGTGTGGAGCATATGAGAGCTGGGCGGGTGCGTCTTTTCATCCCGTTTGGGCCCTCTTCCAAGCAGGAGATATCTAAAAATACTATATCTTCCTGGCTTGCCAAGACTATTCGTTTTGCGTACACGGACGTACCACCTGAGGTTATCTCCTTGTCCAAGGTCTCCGCCCATGAGGTCAGGGCCATGGCGGCATCCTGGCCTCTATGGACCAATAGATCCGTGTCCGACATAATGAGGGCCTGCTACTGGAGGAGTAATGTTACCTTCGTGTCTCACTACCTCCGGGATCTGACGCTCCAACGACGGGACATCTTCTCACTGGGACCCCTGGTGGCTGCCCAGTCAGTTGCGGACCTGTCTACGCACTAGACCTCCTAGTGATTTTACCATTTTTTAAAATCTGGTAAGTGTCTGCTCTCCCCAAATTTTCAAAAAAAGGGGGGGGGGGCGGGAGGTTTTGGTCTAGTGCTTGTCAGCCATTCACTAGGCCCGCTTATATGTATATATTAGGGCTGGGTGATTATATCGATGGCCATACCGTCATGTTATATGTCTTTATGGCACTCGATTATCTCGCTGACTCCTGTTTTGCCTTGCGGCCTATGCTTGAGAACTTTTCTGTTTGACCACTATTTTTCTCCTCCTGCTATGATATTCTAGCAATAAGGTATGTGAAGGTAAGTTTTACAGCGTAGGAAATATGAAAAATTTGAAAATCAATTTTCCTATTTCTAAGCTAAAACTTACCTTCACATACTGTGATGGCCCTCCCAGCCTCCCCGCTAATGGGTTATTCACACTGCGATTGAATAGGAAAGAAGGAAGTGACGTGGTCAGACAGAGAGGATTCTGGGTACTCGCGCATGGGCATTGGGGCATTACAGGGACTATTTCTTTTGGTTCTGTGGTAAGGTTTTACAATGGGGCAATCGCGTAGGAACACGATAGCAATAAGGTATGTGAAGGTAAGTTTTAGCTTAGAAATAGGAAAATTGATTTTCAAATTTTTCATTTTTCATGAAGAAATCTGAACAAACAGTGGCTTTTGTTAACTCGGATCGAAGTGAGTTGATGTCCAAACAGCAACCCATGATAGATATTAAAAGTGTAAAAATAGAAGATATTAAGAAAATCAAGTTCGTTGATGGCATGTATTATGTGAAAGTGTTATACAAAACGAAGGAACAGGTGCGTGGCGCAGCCTGGTTCCCACTTGATCGGATACCCCAAAACAAAATGCACCACTTAATTGTACATGTACAACATGAAATTTATAACCATGAAAAGGAATGGTATTATAAAGATTCCATCCATATGATTCCATCCCTCTTTAGTTCAACAACGAACTCCAGTGCCACACTCCATCAAGGTTTACAAATTCCAGTTTCATTTTAGATCCCCAGAATTCAAATGTAGAGGTATGTCATATCAATGGAATCCTGTTGAAAACATTGATCTGAATTCGGTGTATGATTTTCTTGATGATTTAGAGAGGCACAATACACACGTTCGATTTGATAGGAGCATATATGCATAGTTTCATATCGGCAAAAGAGGTACCGAAAGAACAAAACTCTGCTGAGACAACCACAGGACTGGTCGGAGACTTGTCACCCCCGACAGATTCTGTGATACTCTTAATATGGCTTGACAAACCATATTCGAGTACAAAAGGGAATGTGTAAATAATTAATTGTTGATGTAGTTTTTTATAACTCACACTAACATGACTAACTTATATTATGTTGTGAAAGCTCCAAGGATCTTGGGAATGTAGGGTTTGCACTTTATACTCTCATGTATGTATGTATATGGATGTGGGTACTAATATGCTAAGGTGTAACAAACAGGCACTTCATGTTGAAGTCACTTATTACAGTTACATATGAAGAAATTTTAACTTCTGGAAATGCCACTATTTTGTCTGAGTGTTGTGGAGATAGAAAAGATAATAACAGGTTCAACTTCAAATTATTTGTTTTTAATTAACCTAATTAAGCTTGATTTGAGGCCAATATTTGCACCAAGATTGTGACATACACCATGGTGGCATCCAAAAGATGCTTTTATATGTAATAATACACATAGAAGATGACTTTCTTTGTAGTCACTAGGTGGAATGGATCTAAAGGTAGAAATTGATGCACAATTGAAGTGGCAAAAGTGTGATTTAACAAAAGAATTTTAAGGTCCTAACCACCACGGTTGGACGTAACACTTTCCGTCCTCCAATAAGCCCTCATTGTAGAGATCTCTAAGTACTCACAACTACATAGTTAATGATGCCAACCTTATTAAAATGAAAGTTATGCCCCTTCTGTCTTTTCCAGAATGTAAAGTTCCTGACAAATGCAAACACATATTTAAAAAATTAGATTTATCAAAAATCTTCAGATTTTCCGTCTTATGTTACGTCTGACATACTAATTATGTTAATTAACTTTATTTGCAGTAATATTTCATGGGGTTTGTGATTCCCCTTGCTTGTGTGATGGGTGACACATGCCGCAAATTTTATGCTTCCATCCCATGTACTTTAGCTGTACACTACCAAAATGCAGTGTCCGTCTTCATTGCCTGCCAGTGTTCGTCCGACATAATCTGTCCTCGTTTGTCCGACACATAAGCAAATTTTCAGCATATTCTGAGTGCATATTCAGAGCAGACCATCAAAATACACACTTATAGTGATATACAGTCATTTCTTCTCTGTACCTAAGCACTGTTTGGTTTGTGGTATTCATAATTGTAGTATTTTCAAATGTCGGACAAACATGACAAACAAAGACGGACAGGTTTTCCTCCCCATTTGTTTAACATTGTCCGTCTTAGTTTGTCCAACTATTTTGGGGCATAAAGGCATATTTTTTAAAAATAGTAAATAACTTTTATTTTCATATCAAGTTAAAGAACCTTGTATTCTTCACATAACTTTATAATTTTCAACATAGTTTATTTCAATTAAGTGCCTATTAATTTAAAAAAAGATACGTTTCCATCAGCTTTTCCGTCTTTGTTTGTCCGACACTTTGTCATGCTTTGTACTAATTTCTTCACAGATACGTTAAATTTTTCAAATCAAACACTGAAAGTGTTCATATATGTAAAATACTGTCCTAAAAGTCCCCTTGCAGTAGAAATCCATTTTCTATTCCCTTAGTATGTATTGTTTTACCCCCCCATTTTCCGTCCTGTGTTTGTCCAACATTTTCAGTGATACTGTACTAAAACAGGTCTGAGAATACTAACACACTTGAAGACTATGTTAACTCTATAATTTTAATATAGCTGAGAGATATCACCATCAAATAATGTAAAGAAGAAGAGCTGTAGTCTATTTTATATTTTGAGCTTCAGTGTCCCATATTTGTTACACCTTAGCATATAAACACCCATACATGAATACTACCTACATGTATGTTTATTCTTTCCAAGAAAATAATTGTTTAATAAGATTTAAAATTTATGTGAATCATTCATCTTGACTTAATATACACTTACGGATTTTCAAAATGAAGTATAGTTTCTCTGTTGTGCTCTTTCACTGAGGCACCGGTTGAAAATCAAGTGCTAGGGTCAGACTTGTCTGCAGCAAGTCTTCCCATCAGACTTTTTCAGCCAGGGTTTCAAGTGAAACACAACATTACATTTTTCATTTTTGATTTTCAGGAATTAATTATCCAACATGATTTCTTTCTCAATTTCATTCAATTATGTTTTTACAATAGATCACTGGTGCCTATCTCTCATTACATAGTGATCAGTGTCCTTATTAACCCCATCCTCCGGAGGAGGAGGGGGTTATTGGAATCGTCCTTGGCCATGGGGGCAGCCATTGAGCTGTAGAAAACTTTGTACATCAAGAGCAGAAAAACTAGGAAGACTTAGGCACTGAAACTTGCCTTGTTGGTCACAAATGTAATGTTGTGAGTCTGTATAGTTTTTGGGCGATTGCAGATGAGAATTAATAAGTTTTTTTTGCGAAGAAATGCTCGAAATTGGTAGGGTAATTTTTACACGGAACGTGGATGATGTTGTCCATGTACGTTAAGAGATTTACGAAATCACCCGGATGTTCGTGTTGTATAGATATACCCCGGGTATTTTTGAAGCGGTCAGTCTCTGCACAGAGGTGACGATAGTAATCAAAGTGTTAGCTATACTCGGATCTCTTGAGCAGGAGAATGCCTGGTTTTGCGACAACCGTAAAGTGTGATGTTCTTCCAGCATGGCGATCTCAAAACGGACTCGAATAAACAGGCGAATAAAGCACACTTCCAGACCAGGGAATTGAAAACTTACCGACGTTTACGCTTTAGTTGACCTGATAACTATTACTAGGGCAATTTTAAACATATTCTCCGTCAACTTCGGAAGAAAGATACGGAGTTGTTGGCTTGAAATGGCACAAGCCGAAGTGCGTCGGCGGACACAGGCAAGTGAACTGATATTTTTCCTTGAACGAAGTCGGCAACTGACAGTCAGTCATTTCTCTGCTAGAAAATCTCAGTTTGCCGATTTTGGTCTTGTCGTTGCCATGTACGTACGTCCGTCCGTCCTAGCGTCTGTCCGTCCGTCCGTCCGTCAACATTTTCTTGTCCGCTAAATATCTGCAGATCTATGAAGTCGGGCCTGACCAAACTTTGGTGAGAGCTTCCTGAATGTTGACAGATGAAATGATTAGATTTTCAGATGGCTATGATGAGGTCATTATTTTTAATTATTTTTTTTATTATTTATTGATGGCGTAGCTTTTGCACTGTTATCTATGCCCATCAACATGTTCTTGTCCGCTGAATATCTGCAGATCTATGAAGTCCGGCCTGACCAAACTTTGGTGAGAGCTTCCTGAATGTTGACAGATGAAATGATTAGATTTTCAGATGGCTATGATGATGTCATGATTTAAAAAAAAAAAAAATATTATTTATTGATGGCTTAGCTTCTGCACTGTTATCTATGCCCATCAACATGTTCTTGTCTCGCTGAATATCTGCAGATCTATCAAGTCGGGCCTGACCAAACTTTGGTGAGAGCTTCCTGAATGTTGACAGATGAAATGATTAGATTTTCAGATGGCTATGATAATTTCATGATTTTTAATTTTTTTTAATTTTTTAATTTATTGATGGCTTAGCTTTTGCACTGTTATCTATGCCCATCGGGAACCCTTGGTTGCATGTTTCGTTGTGAATTTTGAAGGTTCCCTGATACAAGAAAGCCTCATTGAATGAAGGACAACATTTTTCTTAAATTTTGCTATTAAATGATTCTATTCTACATCATATGATTTATTCTAAAACTTTTGCATGAACCATATTTGTGTCCACACATTTAACTGGTACAACATAATGCTTCAATTTTTGTCACCAAACATGTTACTGTACCTTGGAAATTATGTAAAAAGAGTGATTAGGAGAGCCCATTTTTAGCCTGACTGTGCGCAATTTTGAATCAGTTTGCATACCTGGAGCTTATGCCCCCCCTTGGGATTTTTTGCAGGTTCCGATCCCAAACTCCCAGTTCCTTTTCGTAATTCATTATTGAGGGTCCAATTTTTTAAGTGAATTTCGGCGCAAAGAGCCTGTGATCAATCACAAAACAGAGGTTTATTAACATGAAATTCAATACCCAGCTATGCAATCGGATCAATATTGAGGCTTCCAGAAGCTTTTTCTAGGAGTATTTCCTTCAGAAATCCTTTCAAATTGAACAACAACAACAATTTCGTTTTTTGTTTCATTTGAGTTTTGGGTGCCCATATGTTTTCCAAAACTAAACTGGTTCTAGATGCAGCCCTGATCCTACTTGACTAAAAAAAAACAGGCTGAGGGGTCCACGCACCTTTTAGGTGCTTGCCTGCAATTCATGTTTTATTTTGAATACATTGAAATAATGCGTTGAAATAAACCCCGAAGATACAAGCAAACTTATTTGTCAAATGGTGAAGTCAAATTTTTTGTTCTTCGACAAATCGCGTGTTCAAAGGTCTCTTCTCGTTTCTTGTCTCAAACAGCTCAAATCAGAGGGATTAAACGATGTGCTAAAAACAAACAAAAAATAAATAAATAAAATAAGTTGTTTTTTTTAAAATATTTTTTTCCATTGGTACCGGTAATCAATGTTCAGTTATGTTGATTCCTCAATCAGTAAGTCTGATATTTGATTCAAAATCCTACCTATTTTGCCAGAATTCGTGGAATTTGAATATTTTCGCTGATTGGGCACGTTTCTCTGCCTAAAGAAATTTTACTGTGCCGAATAGAGGGATAATCCAGGGTTTCATACACGTCGTGTTTTGACACCGGTATTCGGTGTCAAAACTCCCGTAAAAACTCAATTTTGCCACCAAAAAACTGAAGTCTGAGTGTTTTAGAAGGGAAAAACTGAAATTTTGGAAAAAAACTGAAGTCTCCAAAGGCCAATACTTCGTAATTTCGTAATTTATAATCGAAAGATATTGCGGACAAACAATCGGGAAATGGGAAATACCAGAAAAATAGGTCGACATCTTCGGTCATTTCCGTGTGTGATTCGGAACCGCTCATTCTCGTCTCGCGAGACTCCCTACTGCGAGAAAGAGTCTCACGCGTAAATGGGAGCCATCCCCCCAAAATTTGGGGGGTGAGTAGGCGGCGTATGATTATCTGGCTTGTCACTGACCTGCTGACTCCGCCGAGTTAGAAGCGAATTGCTAAACATAACGTGGGCTATATAATTGGGAAATGACTCTTTCCGTTTCGGAGCATATCAATCGCGAACAAATTATTGTCGGTATGTATACTTGGCCGTGAAAGCGAGTTATCTAATACAGGAAGTAGTTCGCGGGTAGACACGGCTCGCTTTGAGAATGATGTCATGCTGCCTCGCTTTGAGATTGGAGATTCAAAAATGTCACCAGTTTACATGAGAGTCGCTTTGGTCTCCCGCGGGTAGACACGGCTCTCTTTGAGAATGGGAACCGCTCAGTTAAACTTCGGTTGGCCGACCGCTAATTATTTATGTCCGTTTCCCGAACTGTTATCGGGGTCATGCCGTCGGTAACCCTAAAGCCTGTATTCATACTAAATGTATGTGGAGGTTTCCGAATTGCGTTGTGTGGCGGAAAAAAAATTGCTGGGAAAGTTTGACACGTGGGAATGAATAAGCCCCCAAAGACGTCTGACTCCTTGGAATGGACTGGTAAATATCTGACCATCGCTGAATAGTTTTTATCATAAAGGAGACGATGTAATCTTCGCATAGGGCATTTGTTTTCACTCAAAGCTGAACGATCTTGTCGTGTTGTTGTTGTAAAGAAACTGGCATGTTGTTCGCATGTACGCATTGTACGATGTTGAAACTGAAACCAAAGTTTGATTGTACCGTAGTTAATAACGTTTGAATGGATAATTCAAAGACAGCGAACTGATTCAGCCACAATATAAACCTGACTAGATCATTCTGTGATTTGAAGATACATAAAGAAGACTTGAATTTTTTTTATACTGTCAAAACTTTTTTAAAATTTAATGAGATGGTGCAAACATGGAGGTAAAATCGGATCCGATTATTATCTCCATCGTGCAAACAAACCAAAACAACTGAAGTTGATTTTTAAAATTACTAGACTAGGCATCCATTTTCTGGCATTGAATTTAACTGATCTGTCTATTATCCTGAAACAAGTGTCCCACATTAGGGCGGCACAGAAACATTTCAAATGCCTGCCCCATCAACAAAAGTCTGGCGTACTGCATTTACATGATTTAGGTCAAACGTTATTGGCAAATTCATTCTTCCAATAAGGGTGGTCAAGTCAAACTGTTTGGCACTTAATTGCAGCCTTCAATAACCAAACATGGTAAACTTATGTATCTCTCTAGAGTCCGCATGATCCTATCGAAAGTGAGCCAGCTGCCTTCGCGCAATAGTTTACAAAATTGTGTGCCTTTTCAAACAGAATTCTCTCTTCATTTCATTTTTATGAGTTTATGGTCGCCAAGGACTAGCTGCAGTTGCTTGTCTTAATCGTGTAAATTTTTTTTGCATTGTCTTTTCATCTCTTTTTTTTTAATTTCTCTTTTGAATTTAACCCTGGAGTTGTACTGGACTTTTAATTATAGTCTGAATATTTGCCAAATTTCACATCAAATCTTCTGAAAAAGTTGAAATTTCCACGCAAAAATTATAATGTAAGATTTTGAAAAGGAAGTCTGGTCCAGATCCAAGTGGTTTTTAATCAGCGTAGCTGGAACGTTTCAAAACTTGCATACTTAAATTGGACATCATTTGCAAGCCAGGAACTGATACATCGATTTCATTCAAAATTACAAAGTTTGTAATTTTAAAAATTAATTTGAATTGCCTTGTGTAATCTTGTCTTGTTGACATCCACAATGTGACATAATGTGCTGAAAATAGATGGTATCTTAGACCTTGGTCAATTAAGAACATAAAACTGAAGATGTTAAATTATCTGTTTGTTGCTTTATTTTCACAATTCAAATACATATATTGACAGGCTCCATTGATGGTCGTATGAAAATTTGTTATATACATTACTCATGGCGGTTGCAAAATTAGAAATAAACTCAATAGAAGTCTGTCGGCCGGCGACAAAAACGTAAAAATACTCAATTCAGGTGAAAAAAATATTGAATTTTCAGTATCCGGTGGCAAAAATTTGGACTTCTATGAAACCCTGTAATCATGAATACACTTGAACAACATTGCACATGTGACAGTGGCATTGGACATCACAATAAAATTTATTTCCCAAACAAAATAAATTTTTGGCCCTACCTACTCAAATTTTTTCTAGCCTGTTTCCGGAAACAGACATATTTTGATTTTTGTTACAGTTATCACTTGGTGATCAATAAATTTATCGAAAATATTCAGAGAAATGCTGGTTAAATGCCATGCGGTTGCGCAGGAAATGTAGCTTGATTATCAATTTTTCTGTACTGTCATGACAATCGCTCTGACACCCCCTATGTTCCTTCATTCCGTCCTTGATCCATTCGCAACATTTTTTGCAAGCAAATTACTGGAGCCATGAATATTTCAAATTCGTGCTTTTCCCCCATAAACAAATTATACCTCAGAAAATGACTAGCTCACCTTGCCAGCTTAAAAAAAGTCGTCAAAATACGAACAGCTACGGTAATCAGTTCAGTTTAAATTGCATTTTCCCCCAATATTCCTTAGCTTTCTGTGGTGTGCGAGTTGAATGAGTACATTTATCGACCCTATACCAAAGTGGACTGATCAAAACATGTTGGTTTCTGAGGATATTTTCAATTTCTTGACCATGTGGTTCTGCGGACAATGCCTCTCCATTACTTTCTCCCGTCTGAAAAGACATTGAGAAACAGATTTTTTTTTTTAAGATAATGCTTCACATCTGATTTTACAAGTGTCACCAATCTGTATTCTACTATGTTCTATATATTTGACGGGAAATTCTATGCAAATCTATTATCCTAAGCGCCGTGTCATTCCTCTCCAAATTCGCGGGTTATGATCACTTAATGGAACAGCCTAGTAGAGCTGTTACTTTTGTGATGACAAACCCAAGACCACTTCGAACAAGATGGCAGGAACGACCAGGAGAGTGACTCGAACAAACTCTGGGTAAATGGGTATCAACTATTGATACAGTACCTATAAATCAAGCAATCAGCATTGTTGCAGACACTTCAAGGGTGACTGAAATACAAACCAGACCATTTAGTCTGCCACTCCGAGAGCATGTCCAATGATGACAGGGTATTATTTTGGCATATAAGTATGAGGAACAAAGCCCAGATCTATTACATACCAATTACAAAATAGGATGGGGTTTTCGAAGTCCACGAGTTCTAGTTTATCCTGTTATAAAGTCAATGCAGTGTTTTACTTATTTAAGAAAATTTAATAAATCTTTTTTAACAGTGTACCTAAGTCTATGATTAAAGTGTGGTAAGTCTATGATTAAAGTGTGGTAAGTCTATGATTAAAGTGATGTAAGTCTATGATTAAAGTGTGGTAAGTCTATGATTAAAGTGTGGTATTTTTATCTTCATAGGTGAAGATGACTGGTACCTAAATAGCTCAGTTTCATTTTAAAGATGCAATCAGCTTCAAATATAGGCTGAAATCGATCAGTAGTATACAAGGAGTCAATTGAGTAAATGGCGCTTCACTGCGCATGCGCAGAACCTTGGTTGACGTCAGAAGTGTCGATGTGCGCATGCGTGATGGATGGTGGTGGGAGGTGGGTACAAGATGGCGGCCTGGTTGGATGGTGGTGGGAGGTGGGTACAAGATGGCGGCCTGTGGTGGTGGGAGGTGGGTACAAGATGGCGGCATGTGGATGGCCGCCATCTTGTACCCACCTCCCACCACCATCATTTTAGTAGTATACAAAGCGTCTTTAAAGTCTTTAGCGCTTCACTGCGCATGCGCAGAACCTTGGTTGACGTCAGAAGTGTGGATGTGCGCATGCGTGAGGGATGTGTGGTGGGAGGTGGGTACAAGATGGCGGCCTGTGTGGATGTGTGGTGGGAGGTGGGTACAAGATGGCGGCCTGGTTTTATGGTGGTGGGAGGTGGGTAGCCGCCATTTTGTACCCACCTCCCACCACCATTTGGATGGTGGTGGGAGGTGGGTAGCCGCCATCTTGTACCCACCTCCCACCACCATCCAATGTGGTGGGAGGTGGGTACAAAATGGCGGCCAATATCTTGTACCCACCTCCCACCACCAGCCAATGTGGTGGGAGGTGGGTACAAAATGGCGGCCAATATCTTGTACCCACCTCCCACCACCAGCCAATGTGGTGGGAGGTGGGTACAAAATGGCGGCCAATATCTTGTACCCACCTCCCACCACCATCCAACCATGTGGTGGGAGGTGGGTACAAAATGGCGGCACCCACCTCCCACCACCATGTGTGGTGGGAGGTGGGTACAAGATGGCGGCCTGGTTTTATGGTGGTGGGAGGTGGGTAGCCGCCATTTTGTACCCACCTCCCACCACCATTTGGATGGTGGTGGGAGGTGGGTTTCCGCCATTTTGTACCCACCTCCCACCACCCTCCATCAATTGACGTTATAAGTGTGGATGTGCGCATGCGTGATGGATGTGTTGTGGGAGGTGGGTACAACATGGCGGCCTGTGGATGGATGTGTGGTGGGAGGTGGGTACAAAATGGCGGATTGTTGTGGATGGTGGGAGGTGGGTACAAAAAGGCGGATTGTTGTGGATGGTGGGTGCTGGGTTCAAAATGGCGGCGTGTGTTTGTGGATGGTGGGTGCTGGGTACAAGATGGCGGATTGTTGTGGATGGTGGGTGCTGGGTACAAAATGGCGGCGTGTGTGTGGATGGTAGGTGCTGGGTACAAGATGGCGGATTGTAGAAAAACGTATAAGAGGAGTCGATTTTTAGGGTAGGGGTGTATTCAATCTGACTTACCTGACCTGACCTGCCTGCCTGCCACCCTGCCTGCCTGCCTTCCTGTCTGCCTGCCTGCTTGCCTATCCGCTTGTATGAGACGAAAAGCATGAGACGTGGAGAAGATTTTCCCTGGGACCCAGCAGCACCTCCGGTTGAAGTCTTGCCTGAAGATGAGCGTGTCAGGGACATTTATCAACGTCACTGGGCTACCATACGCCATTGTTTTCACCGTGACCGTCGTCTATTGGACATGAAGACCCTTATACATACCCAATGCAGGCGCAGACGCGAAGTGCCCGGACGATAGACACGGACGTCACCGATCCGAAAAGACACGGACTTTACCGAAAAGACACGGACTTTACCGAAGATACACGGACTTTAACGAAAAGACACGGACGTACACGAAAAGACGCGAAGGTGAACGCCATTGTGGGAAACCTCCCACAGACAGGTCAGTACATGCATTTCTAGGTTGTTCACGCATAATAAAAGGATTGATCTGTAATCTGTGTTGTTGTTGTTGTTGTTGTTGCTCCCATTTTTTGGACTAACCCATCAGAATAGTACGTATCACGGACTACACCCGTAGAGCTACATCTGGTCTATAAAATACGCCCCTCTGGATCCCACACCTTCATTTCTACAGAGCCATGGCGGAGATCCAGCCCCATGCGACTCGCATTTTACAGTATGCCACCGTGGTGAATTCATTCGCGGGTTACCGAGCAGTGGTCCGGTCCATGTTTGCAGATGGCGACGACAACGAGGGACGACGCCCGATCCTGAACGAGTTCACAGAAGCGGTCCTCCACAGAGTGCACTCGATGGAGAGGCGTGCCATCACTCACCACTACTGGACTATGACAGCCATCCTTGATGCTCGGGCTATGGACCACGAGCGTTCACGCCGGAACCAGCGCCGGCTGGTTGGCCTCATACTAGTCTGTGCCCTATTGACCCTGGCGCTGTGGTATTGACACTATAAATACGAGGGTCAGACAGAGTGTGTGTCATTCACCGTTCGACATTTGGACCAAGCATGTCACCCGTCCTACGAGCCATCCTGTCCCTTACACCCCGGGTGGGGTTACACGTCTATGAAGATAAAGTCACCCTGGTGGAAGACCGTGGAGCTATTTGCTGGGCGCCCGCTGAGACCGTATCGAATACGGTCACACTACCTCGTGACGGTTGGACCAAATTTAAACGGGTGTTGAGCGGCGAGCTCGACGGAAACCTCATCCACATAGACAATGCCATCTACGTATACCGTACCTCCCTCTTCCTACGCCTGGGCCGCTACCAAGATGCTACGCGAGGCTTCACCCTAGACTCCGATCTGTGGTCAGCCTTGGAGAAAGTGGTGCCTATTGTGGACCAGCTGTTTACACCGGACGAGCGATCATCACACCAGTTGGGGTGGGCTCGTGCCCTGAGAGAAGCAGCGGCTGAACCCCATGAACAACTACATGAACCCGACGACGATGCCATTGATTACCCGGCTAGACTCAGTCAGCCCAATGACATGACCACCTGATCCTTTGATCTCACGGGGTTCTCCCTATAAATACGAGAGACAGTGAAATCTGGTACCATTCACGTACTGACCATGACGGAGCATATAGTACTGGCGTATTTCAGCTTGACCCCGAGGTTTTCCTGCACGTGTATGCGGATAAGGTCGATATCATGGAGGAGGTGGGAGACACGGACCCTACACAACCGTGCCCGGCTCACATTCGTCTCTCCCGGGAGGGCTGGACCAAATTCAAACGGGTGTTGTCTGGTGAACTGGACGGCGACCTCATCCACTTGTGTCACGATGTGTACATCCGACGCGGCCCTTTCTTTGCTCAATTGGCTCGGCTAGATGGAGGTACAGTGCATTTTACCCTTCACCCTGATCTATGGTCTGTATTGGAAGATGCCGTGGTGGATGTGGATGAAGTGCTTATCAAGCGGTCATCAGACGAGTTGGACTGGTCATTTACCATGGCCACTGTGGAAGTTCACGAAGAAAATCAGAAAGAAACTCCGGCCCAAGATATACCCGTTATAAATAAACGATAGAGCCAGGGTCCATCATCATTTTGTCACCATGAAGCGCTGGGAGAAGGTGTTGGATAACTTATACTACAGTCCCGGCAGTCCGGCAGCCTATAGTGCATTGTCGGCTCTCTATCGAGCGGCCAAACCCCAGGGGGTACAACGTGCCCAAGTCCGAGATTGGTTAAGAAGACAAGATACCTATACCTTACATCGATCTGTCCGTCGCCATTTTCTACGGAACCGGGTCATCGTGGGAGGAATAGATGCCCAGTGGCAGGCGGATTTGGTGGATATGAGCGCCTTTGCCAAACACAACGATGAGAATCGGTATATCTTGACGTGCATCGATATCCTATCCAAGTATGCGTGGGTGGTACCCATCCGGACGAAAACGGGAGCAAATCTCATAGCGGCGTTCAAAGACATCTTCAAGACCGGGCGCAAACCTTTGTATTTGCAAATCGACGAAGGCACGGAATTCCTCAACAGACCGTTCCAAGCCTTTCTCAACAAACAGAAGGTGTTTTTCTTCCATACGTACAACGAGACCAAGGCTTCCGTGGTGGAGAGGTTCAACAGGACATTCAAAGGTCGCATGTATAAATATTTCACCTATAAGAATACAAGGCGGTACATCGATGTTCTCCCGGAACTGGTGAGGGGTTACAATCGAGCCTATCATCGAAGTATAGAGAGAGCCCCCATTACCGTGACCCAACGCAATGAAGCCCAAGTCCGGCGTGTCTTGTACCCCAGGCCATCGCAGCGAACGACGAAGGCGGTGTACAAGGTCGGGGACCCTGTACGGATCGGTAAAGTCAAGGGCAAGTTCGAGAAAAGTTACTTGCCCAACTGGAGCGATGAGCACTTCCTGATTGAACGGCGCCTACCCCGACAGCGGCGAGTCTATGAACTGGAAGATCTCCAAGGGGAAACGTTGCTGGGGACGTTTTACGAGACGGAATTACAGCCTGTTGTAAAAACACAGCAAGACTACTACACGGTGGAGCAGATTTTGGAAACGGAACGTCGACGTGGCAAACTGTTTCATTTCGTGAAATGGCAAGGTTGGCCCAGTTCCTTCAATTCCTGGGTCGCGGCCAACCACGTGAAACGACTATAAAACCAGACACCACTGCCGTCCTCCTTCATTCCACGTCCGACCACAGTGCTATGGACCAACAGCAGCTGCCTCTGAAGACAGCGTCTCGCAAAACGCGCAAAGCGCAAGTGATCTTTGGGGTGCTATTGCTAACCCTGCTGGGTGTGTTGTACGGAGGTGTGTTTTACGACGTAGCCTATGTCAGCACGTTACTTAACCAACTGAGAACACCAGGCACCAGCGAAACCGGTCTACAGAGAGCACCAGTCGTATCGAGCCCAGTCACCACCACACCCCGCGTACAAGCCACGTCGAGCTCTACACCTACACCAAGGACGCCCACTACGTCTGAACACCTACCGGATTTCATCCCTCACAGTGAATCGACGACCCACGTTGTACTCACCCCCAGCACCATCCCTGAACGTGAACAGACAACGACGACCGACGTTGTACCCACCACCACTCCAGTTCACTCGTACGAAATTTACAAGAGCGGGTTACCACGACAACGGATAGACCTCAAACCATGGACCCTCGGTGGCAGCATCCCTTCACCTGCGTCATCGCAGGACCGACGGGCTCCGGCCAAACGCACTTCGTCAGGAAGCTCCTTCAACACGCCGACAGCATGATCACTCCACCCATTGCCCGAGTCGTGTGGTGTTACGGAGAATGGCAGGAAGCATATGCAGCAATGCCCCACATCACGTTCGTGGAAGGCCTACCCAACCTGGCCGATTTGGAACCCGACACATTGGTGGTTGTGGATGATCTCATGGCGGAGACGGATGCACGGGTCACCCAACTCTTTACCAAAGGCAGCCATCATCGACGGCTCAGCATCATCTACATTGTGCAGAATCTGTTCAGTAAAAACAAAGAACATCGGAATATCAGCTTAAATACCCACTACCTGGTGGTCTTCAAAAACCCGAGAGATACCACTCAACTGCTGCACCTGGCGAGACAGATGTATCCCGACCGCACACCGTTTGCGTTGGAAGCCTTTAAAGATGCCACAACCCCTCAGCACGGGTATATGCTCTTCGACCTCAAGCAAGCCACCCCCGACCACCTTCGACTACGGACCGGCATCTTTCCCGGAGACACCCACCACGTGTACATGCAAAAATAATGTAAACACATCCACAGTGGCGCCCCAGCTGGGGTCTGTGTGTTTGATGATGGGGAATAATAAAAAGAATGAATACCACAGCAGGGTTGACTTTGTCTGTGAGGTGGATAAAAAGAGCAGAGTTGTGGGTTCTAGCATTAGTTGTACAAGATGTCTGCACGACTACGGAAGCACGCTCCCACGCTCCGTGTATTGAAGACGGCCCCACCCGAGTTAGTACGAACCATTGTACGCGGTGCGGACCCTGACCTTGTACGCTGTCTGTGCGAGATCGGGTACAACCTGTTAAAAGGCAACGTATCACTGACTCCGGCTCAGAAGACCAAGTTGGCCAAGCATAAGACAGGTCTCCGAACCCTAGTCCAGAAGCGGGTCCCTCAAACATAAAAGAAAAAGGTGTTACAGAAAGGCGGCTTTCTCAGGGCCATCTTAGCACCGTTGGCCGCTTCCGTGTTGGGTCCAGTATTGGGTGGACTCTTCGGCCGACAATGAACCACACGAAAAAATGGTCCTCGTCGAACCACGGTTCCTGCAAAACCTCCAATCACCCTACCCTGTCCCACCTACGGTGAAGACCATAAACAGCCTCGATGGAGAGATGCAACAGATCTTACAGAGACCGGGGTTAAGCGACAGTGAGAAAGTACAATGGTACAATGAGACGCTTCAACGGTACATGACGTTCATGGACCAATACAAAACCCTGTCTACCCCAGCAACAGCAGCACCACCACCACCACCACCACCACCACGTGACAGACCGCTGACCTCAGCACCGCTCCAACAGCCGGGTCAGGTAGCCCCCACAGCCCCACAGTGGGTGGAAGACGAAGTGCTGAAGAGTGTACCTGCATCGTTCAAGAAACAAGCTGGCCTGGTATTACAACGGATGAAACAGAATCCTAACATGACTTGGAATGATAAAGGCGAACTACTGGTACAGAATCAGGTGGTCCCCGGCACCCACATGACGGATTTAGTGAATGATCTGATGCGTCAACGCAGATCGCACACCGATCCTCGAGGATGGGAGGTCTTCGCTCAAGGCTTGAAAGACATGCATGTACCACAGGAATTGGTGGGGAACCCCCACCGCTGGGCCTTTATGCAGCAAACCCAGCAATTGCCGAGTGGCCCACTACCTTCTTGGGAATCCGAATGGGAACCGGAGTCACCCCCCAAAACACCACCACAACGGGCACCTTCTTTTCGCGCCTATAAAAAACCACCCTTGATCAAGACACCCCACATCTCCAGAGCCGTGACACGTAGCAAGTCATCGCGACGAACACGACGCCGCACACAACCGCCCAAGGCCTGGAAGACCTATTAAAACCAACAGCAGCAGCAGGACAGCTCAGTCGCCATGTTTTACCTCACCCTACCCAGTAACAGTTCGCTGGATGTGTTTCCTGACAACACCGTGGCCAAGTACGTGACCCAGTTACCGCAACCGTTGCATTTACCTGGACGATGGGAATGTGGCATTGTGGATATCCAATACCCTTACTCGTGGTACAACGTGCGAGCCAATGAAGTCTGGTACGAGGTGACCTACGAAGGAAAAGACACCCGACTCACCCTCCCCGAAGGCCAATACGATACTCCCAAGGAGTTCATCGGTGGGCTGTCAAGACTGTTGCATTATAAGGCTCTACGGCAGGTCACGAATAGTTCAAAACCCATCCAAGCCTATCCCTTCAAGAATCATGTGGACTTCGATTACAATGCACACAACGACAAGGCACAGCTTACCGTCACCGCCAACGCGAGTGTCGTACTGAGCCCTATCCTACAGCAAATGCTGGGTTTCGATCTACAGACGTTCGCTGGTCCCACCGAACACCATGGCGAGATCCCGATGGATATGAAGTCGGGTATGTACGGACTCTACGTCTACTCGGACGTGGTGGACAACCACATCGTGGGCGATATCAACACACCTCTGTTACGGGTGGTCCCATTAAAAATAAGTATGGCGATCAAGTCACCCATAGTTTCACCCACATGCTCTACCTGCCTGTACGACAAACCCACATCAACACGATCACGGTGGATATAAGAGATGACACGGGACGACCGGTGGCATTCCAACGCGGGAAAGTGGTGCTGACACTTCATTTTCGACAAGCACGTGCTCCCCACTTTGTATAATGAAGGTGCCTTACGAGTGCAATGCACGCAGCTATATGGACTATTATGCCCAACAGGCCGGGGGTGGCTTTCCGGTGTTTAGTGGTGCACGCATGCAACGTGGACATGGACTGGGGAACATACTCGGGAGCATCGTCAAAACGTTCCTGCCCTTGGTGACACGTGGGGTGAAAGCAATCGGCAAACAAGCGGTACGCAGTGGACTGGAAGTGGCCGGTGATGTGTTGGGGGGTACGGCACCCAAAGAAGCCTTGAAACGGCGGGCCAAAGAAGCGGGAGGCGTCTTGGTGGCCAAAGCACGACGCACCGTAGGGAATAAAAGAGCTGCCCCACCGAGACCACGCACTAGTCGACGACCGACCCAGCGACGACGCACATCGAAGAAGACCCGGGATATCTTTTCTTAAAACATGGCCTTGATCCACGCCGAGTCCTGCCCCTCCACCAACAGTGAATTTGATTTGTGGACCGTCCCGCCCACACAGACCAGTGCCGAACAAGGATTATGGGTGGAGCATCTTCCGATCTCCAGCATCAACGCAACAGGGCCCATCGAGTTCACCATCAGTAATGCGGATACGACCTATGTGGATTTAGCCCATACCTACTTGTATGTGAAAGCCAAGGTGGTCAATGGAGATGACACCAGAATCGCCGACCAAGCAACGGTGGGCCCCACGAATCTCTGGCTGCACTCGATGTTTCAACAGGTGGATATATTTCTCAGCGACAAACTCATCAGTGACTCGACCAACACGTACCCCTATCGAGCCTACATCGAGACGCTGTTGTCGCATGGCGAGAGGCTAAAAAATCTCAACTGACAGCCGCTTTATTCTACCAGGACAAAACCGAGCACATGGGCGCAGAGAACGACAATACGGGATATAGCAAACGGAAGGCTTTGACCGCGAACGGCGTCTCGGTGGATATGATCGGTCGACTGCACGCAGACATGTTCATGCAAGACCGGTACCTCTTGAACAAGGTCCCCATCAAAATCCG
>JAVTVY010050978.1:0-26698 GCA_036873755.1 Hanleya hanleyi
CCCAAATCTCTTGTTTTGCGGGCCTGTGATTCCTCCACTGATACATTATTGATCAGTTCAAGTTTTCAGCGCAGTAATCTGGGCTGAATAACACTAGACAGTCAAGTGATTAGTGCAAAGAACAAACAGCTGGTGAGCCAATCTAAACTTCATGACATACCAAACAAATTGAGAAATATGATGGAAATGTGCAGCAATTCTGCAGATATAACGGTCACATACAGGTTACATTCAAGAATATATCACAAAATAAAAAAATTTCACAGGTAAATTTTCTGTTATTAAGCTAAAACTTACCTCACTTCCACTCTTTGCATTTCTTGTCCACATGAAATACCACAGTAAGAATTTAAATGACACAGTTATCGCCCCTGCTAGTCACCTGATAGCATAGCTACCCACAATTCTACTTCCTTCTTGTTCCACTGCGATACATGGTCTGGATGTATCATAGCGGGGAGGATGGGCGGGCATCACTGGAAGTGAGGTAAGTTTTAGCTTAATAACAGAAAATTTACCTGTAAAATTTTTTTGTTATTTGCGCTGAAAACTTACCTCACTTCCACTCTTTGCATAGAGTGCCACCGTAAGGTAGGTGGGCAAACTGATACAATCCGTGGTTAGTGATAAATGCCATACATAGTGACTAGTACAGAGTAGAAATCAAAGATCTTCTACCTCACAGAGGATCCATGAGAACATACAACAGTAATAACCTGTATGCCTATGGTACACAGGGAACCTCTGTTGCTACTCTGACTTCGAGGCTGAGATGCAATATACGCCCCCCCCCCCTTTTTTCGAAAGGGGCCGAGAGAAAAAAAGCACTCACCAGCAAGCAGGGTTAAAACTGTACGCCCGGACTTTATCTTGCTAACTTGCTGGCCTCGGTCCCCCTGACACCCGCTGTGCGGTCACAAGTGGGCCGATGGAATAGAGGTCGTTACATGCCAACGTCATGTCCCGGAGATAGTAGGAGGCAAATGTCGTGTTTGACCTCCAGTAGCACGCCCTCATAATGTCTGTCACCGATCTGTTGGTCCACAGAGGCCATGATGCCGCTAATGCCCTAATCTCGTGACCCGAAACGTTTACAAGCGCGGCTTGCCTATCAGTAGCCGTGGAGTACGCTAGCCGAATCGTATTTTTGAGCCAACTCGAGATAGTGTTTTTACTTATTTCTTGTTTGGCTTTGGGATCGAAAGGGATAAACAAATGCCTCCTTCCCGCTCTGATCTCCTCTGTACGATTCAGGTAACACGCAAGTGCACGAACCGGACACATCAACATGTCTGATTCAAGACCGGACGAAAGGAAATCAGATAAGGCTGGAATTGTGAACTCTCGAGATATGGAATCGTAGAGGGCTTGATTCTTAGCCACAAACTCAGGAACCGTTGTGAGAACTACTTTGCTCCAGTCCCTAGAGTGTCTGATGTTCCTTTGATCGAGCGCATGCAGCTCGGACACTCTAGCTGCCGAAGCCAGAGCCAACAAAAAAAAAGTTTTGTATGATAACATTTTCAGCTCAATAGCCTCTATTGGCTCGAAAGGTGGCTTCCCTAATTGCCGAAGTACTAAGGCTAAGTCCCACTTAGGTAATTTCGGAACAGCCGACTGACCAGTAATCTTGTATGACTTGATTAGTGCAGATAAGTTTGGATCAGTCGAGGGATTAATCCCAGTACCCAGTAGAATAGGTTGAGCAATAGCCGCTCTATAACCTTCTACCGTAGCGGGCACCAGGCCCCTATCCCTGAACAAGTGCAATAGGAACTCTGCTACTTCCGGGATAGTGGCGCAGGATGGATTGATATCCCTCTCTCCACACCAAAGATCGAAGATTGCCCACTTTGAGTTGTATACAGCGGAAGAGGACAGTCGAATTGATTGTGCCATTCGGCGCCCAACCTCCGCTGAAAATCCCGCCTGAGCAAAGTGCTTCTTGAGCACTTGCACACGTGGTAGTGGAACAGTCCTGGTTGGACTTATCTGATTCCGTCGTGAAAGCGAATCCGCTAAGACGTTCAGTACCCCCGGGATGTGCCTGGCCAACACCGATATGTTGTTGTCCCAACACAGACCGAAAAAGATTTCCGCTTGGCTTTGTAATTGCGGAGATCTCGTCCCCCCTGCTTGTTGATATAGGCCACAACTGTTGTGTTGTCCGTCGCAACTAGCAGGTTCCTGTCGGTCAATACGCTCACCCACGTGCGGATGGCATGTGTCACTGCCATAAACTCCAACACGTTTATATGGTACGAGCGTTCCTCGATTGTCCATAACCCGGATGTCGACTTGGACTCGAGGTGGGCTCCCCATCCTTCCATAGATGCGTCCGTGAACAGGTGATGTGACGGACGAAACGGAAGTAGGAACACACCTGGCATAACGTTGAGTGGATCCAGCCACCATAGGAGGCATTGTTTGACTAACGGTGTTACAGGTATCCACGGATTCAACTGCCTTTCGACCCATTGATGATTGAAGTAAATCATTAAGGGCCGAAGCTGCAACCGCCCTCTTGGGGTTACGTCCTGTGTTGACGTCAAGAGGCCGATTATCACAGCAAAGTGTAAAGCCCTGGCCTGAGATAACTTGAGGAACCGAGGTATCTTCGTTGTTATCTTTAGCCATCGATCTTCTGGGGGTTTGGCGAGAGCTCGTAGCATATCGTATTCCACCCCCAGAAGTTTGCGCCTTTGCGAAGGAGTCAGCTCCGATTTCTCTTCGTGTGGGATGTATCCCAGAGAAGTCAATATCCTTAAGACAAACTGGGTGTCTAGGATTAACTGCTCCTTGCAGGCATTCCTTAGCAGGGAGTCGTCGATATAAAAGTGGTACTTTATACCTAGACTGTGCAGGAATTGTGCCACTGGTGTAAACACTCCTGTAAACACCCAAGGGGAAGTGGACAGGCCGAACGGAAGCACTTGAATTTGGAAGCGTCGTTTGCCGACCATGAATCTCAAGTACTTCCTGTCCCCCAGATGTATCGGGATATGCAGGTATGCATCCCTTAAATCCAGAGAAGTCAGCCATTCCCCTTGCCTGAGTACTGTCCGGATAGACCGGAAAGACTCCATGCGGAAGTGTGGCGGTGGAGTGAGGTAGTCCTTGTTGAGGCGCTTTAGGTTTATAACCATGCGCATCTCGGACGTGTCTTTCTTGGGGACCAGAAAGACCGGCGAATAGAACCCGGGTGACGTGTCCCAAACCGGAAGCTCTATTACAGCTGCCTTCTCTATCAGCTTGTCCACAGAGGACTGTATTGCTGATAGGTGACCCGTTCGTAATGGTATATGAGACGGAAGGGGATGAGCAGTCAAGGGAGGAAGCGTGTCGAACAATAGGCGATAGCCGTATCTGATCGTTCGAATGACCCACGCTTCCGTCCCGATCCTTATCCAGTTCCTCCAAAACAACTGCAGCCTTCCCCCTACCGGAAGGTCTAATTGCTGGGGAACTGGAAACGTTATGTCTCGGTGTTCCCGCCATACCGGAAGCCACCCGGTATGGCCCGAGACATCAGGTATTCTTCTTCGACTGCTTAGATTTCCCCTTACCCTGCTTCTTATGGCCATAGGTAGATACTCTAGGCTCTAAAGAAGCAGTCGCTTGGCTTTGCTGTTGGCCGGAAGCACCCTTATTAGCCTTGGAACTAGGTGGGTTCTTCTTAGCCTTCTTCGACTTTGGACCCAGACCGGAAGCCATTGGTCTCTTAGTCGAAGCACCGGAAGCAACCGACCTGTCATGTTCAATACGATCCATTTCAGGTCGGACTTCGGCAACAGCATCACCAAACAGTAAAGAAGAAGCCGTAGATGTTTCTAGTAGACTTCTCTTTACAGCTTCCGGTGTGTACCCATGCATATGAGGAATGAAGGCCTTTCTCCTCAATTACACAAGCATAGAAGATAAGTAGGCATTATGTACCAATAAATCTTCTACAGCACCGGAAGCAATCTTCTGGTAGTCAAGAACGAGGTTAATACCCTCCTGTAACTGCTCTTGACTTTCCGCGCACGACAGCGAAAACAAACCATCCTTTATGGCTTTAAGAAACCAGTCCAGGTGATTCGTAATCGCCACTCCTTGTCGAGCAGTTTCCTCAAGTACTGCGGCCTGTTTGTTCGTGCAAGGAACATCGGGATTACTAGGCACTTTAGTATTACTAGGACATAAATACTGAAAGTCGCCGTTCACCTCAGCAGACCGGAAGCTAAACGGTGAGTTATGTACGCCGTAACTTCGTATGTTTGGCTTCTGTACTGGGAACGGACCAGAAGATCCTGCAGGGTGGAAGCGAGCTTTTGGTCTCGACCTTATAGCACGTTCCTCCTGCGTAGCGGGTTCTGCTAAAGTTCTATGGAACAAATGGCAAATAGAATGAATAGCAGTTGAGGCCGGAAGCGTGGTAGCCGACCTCGTAACCCGGTTTGACTCTCCTGATTCAGTTTCAATATCCCCAGCATGTGGGACCGGAAGCTGCATATCAGGAATTAAGTCATAGATGCCAGAAATAAGTTCATAATATTTCCTAGCATCCGGATCAGTATTGGTAGGTTCATTTAATTCAGATCTACCGTACTGGTCCCTATCCACTTCCATAGCTTCCGGGGCTTCCTGCCAGGAGGGAGTATTGGAAGGGATAGTCCTCGACAAATTAGCTTCCGGTTTCCTAGACTGTTCAGTCAAAACCGGAAGCAGTGGCGTACTACTTCGGAATTGACTGGTCATCATCTCTCTCAATTCCTTCATTTCCTCACGTTGCTGTTCCATACCGCGCAGTATGGCAGCCAATGTGGGATCAGTCACTTGAGAGTGGACCGGAAGCAAGGCCTGACGAGGTGTGTTCACACTCAAGGACCCTCCAGCTGGACGTGAGCACGGCCACTGTAAAGGTCGGTGAACTGGCATACGAGGTCGTAAACCGGAAGCACGTATAGGAGGACGCATCATACGTAATATTCCCGGTCCCGTACCACGAACACCCCGGAAGCAGATATCTGATCTAAGCCACGCAAGGGCGAAGGTAGACCAGCAACCGGATGCCGCATAATTTGACCTGATTGAGAGGGTTCTTGATAACGCAACTCAGAGACAGGCAAAAAATTTGACATATCATAGGTACCTGTATACATACCATACTGCCGTTGTTGCGGGAACCTTAATCTCTGGTGGCCCAGAAGGCTCGTAGTCTCGGCAGGGGGACGAGGAAGGCCACCAGAGTAACCGGAAGCAGGTTGGGAAAATTCAGACAAACCGGAAGCAACAGTTAAAAGCGTAACTGAGCGACCGGGAAGTCCAGGCCTCGACAGCGTCGAGGAAGGTATTTTCCCAACCCCGGACCCAAATGAAAACTTAACATTAGGCCCCTCACTAGTGCTGCCTAAGTTTTCGTAGTCATAAGATGACTCCGATCGAGAGATCGGAATCCCCTGGCTTTCCCACGCTAAGCCTGGGTCCGTCACCGATTTCCCTTCATCGTCGTATCCAGGCGTCCGCTCAATTGGAATCTCCACATCCACAGTCGTCGTAGTACCAGATTCCATATCTTCGATTACTCCTTCCACCTGTACCAACCGGGTCGATCCCTTACCTGATTGACCCCTCGCCTGGTCTGAAATGGAAGAATCGTGAGCGGGGGGGGGGCGTTTGTTTACCTTTATTTACGTTCAATAGGCTGACTAGAGAAGACCCAGCTACAGAACTAACAAGCCCCCTAGGCTCCTCGCCTACGCTAGTACGAGGAGACTGTGCTACATATGTCTCGTTGGCGAGATCGGTAGGCCTAACGACATTATTTCCCTCGTTAGCTGCCAGAGAACCGGCTAGATACACCTGGAATATGCCGGGCGCCCACACAATACACTCTTCACAGGCCGTGTCCCATGTACAGATTCTTCCCTGGCGGCATGGCGGACACGTTGAGTGAAGGTCATAACTAGGCTTGTCACCTCCACAAGACATGCATGACATTTGAGACATATTTTGAGCCATTTTTACGCTGATAACTTATAGAATACTTCCCAAAGGACTTCTTGCAGGAAATCAGACGTCTGAGGTAATCCAACTGTGAGTAGTTTCGCTAGAATAGGCACTTTTTCACGGAGTTGACAATGTTTACTTCCAGCCCTACGAAGCAGTAGAACAAGAAGGAAGTAGAATTGTGGGTAGCTATGCTATCAGGTGACTAGCAGTGGAGATAACTGTGTCATTTAAATTCTTACTGTGGTATTTTATGTGGACAAGAAATGCAAAGAGTGGAAGTGAGGTAAGTTTTCAGCGCAAATAACAATAGCTTATTACACCCGATAACTCTGTAAAATAAGGCAGACATGAATAATGTTTGAAGGCTTGTGGAATACAATTAGATAAAATGGTTTCCAAAATTTGGTAGCTGTACCAAACACAGTTAGGACTTGAGATATACCTGGTTACATTGAAGCATATCCAAGATCGTTGCACCCTAACAGGGGCATAACTCCATAAAATACGAGCCGAGATGATGAATCACGCTTCTAGAATACAACTAGATAAACGAGAGATCCTGAAGGATCTTGGCGCCCACCATTGTCCGATAATTGTAAGCTAATGACTAGAGGATCTTTTTGTCCATTGTTACTAAGAACAAACGATTGATTTGTAATTTTGTTTACAGAATTTCGAATCTGAGCGAAAAAGATCGGAAAAGGGACACTGAAAAACACCAAGATATAATCTAAGTTTCAGGAGTTTCAAGATTTCTAGAAACTGTACTTATGTCGGTTGTTATAATACAAGAGAAATGAGCAAAGTTAGTCTGAAAGTGAATGTACATGTACGGAGGATCCTTCGCCTTTGTTTTGTGGTATTATTTTTTTATTTATTTTTTGCACGTGTCATCATTGGGTACTGGAAGCGAGGACCAATCTCTTTGACACTTTGGCATGAGCTATGAAACATGCTTGACCCTTTCGCCGATTATTTCCCCTGACAAAAGTGACCTGCTGACGATCAATTCCCTGAGAACTGTTAAAATTTGTATATGTTGTCTTTGGAATGCTAGAAATTGCGTTTGTGTCCGAGATTTGCAGAAAAACATAAGAAACCTGTCTCCACAATACACACTCCAGTGTTATTTGCTCTAGTTTTATAGCAAAATAAATAAAATAGCATACAAAATAAGGTTTTACTGCGAGAGAATGCGCTTTTCCCCGGCTTTCTCGACTTAAAAACGTCAAAATCCAACGGAGAAATCGTCTTTTTTCGACCGCATTTGACAGCGTATTTCTCGAGTTTTACTCTGCCAATCTTCATGTTTGACCTCTCATTGGAAAGCGTAACCTTTCACCTTTCTACACAGGAAATAACCTGGATGGATGGCAAAATAAAACGGAGGATACGATTGGATTGTAAAATGATGTCATTCCATCATTCCAGCCACTGTCTACGCTCGTCTCAAATCTGTTGGCTGATAGAGGTCACGTGGGCAAAATTACGCATACCGATTGGCTCGTCGGCCGGCGGGGGAATCCATCTTGAATGAAATGGATTTTTGTTTCACACACGTTGTGGATCAAGACTCGTAAAAATATGGAAATAAACTTTGTCGATCGTCGTTGGCAGTTTTAATCGTCTGGGGAATATTCACCACACTTTAGCAGTCGTGTAAGTTCAAAAATACAGGAGTTAGGAAGAAGTTTTCGATGATTTTTTCCATTTCTGCGGCTTGCTGCCGACAGGCCCGTCACACGGTATGTGAGGAAAAATGCATTTTTCGCTCCGATTTTTTCCGTTCAACATCTAATTTTACTTTATTTCTTTTGCAAACAAACAAACAACTTCGAGAATCAAATTGATCAAGGTTTTGGCCTTCCAGAAGTATACAGTGTTTGATAGATTTCTGTTAAAACGGATGCAAAAAAATAAAAGTGCTGTACCCATCGTGATGGCGAACAGGTTTAAAGCTAACCCGGTCTACCGGGGATGGTCGTACGGGTGGCACTCTCGTTATCCCCGTGTACCGGGTTTAATCAGTGAAAGGGTTAAGATTTTATAATTAGGAACGAATGCTAATTCTGTTCTGTTTACTGGGCTAGTTTGAGATACCTCTTTTAAGATACCATGCTCGAAAATAGTAAGATGGTACAATACTTAATACTGAAGGGATCTGGTCCGCGCAGTAATGTTGAAACTTCGAAAGTGCCTGAATCCTGATTATCTCCCTTGGATCGAAACATGCAGTAGTCTACAGTTGTCGAGTTGTGACGTTGAGTCACAAGAGTGACATCCCTTCATGTAGCCGACCCGCCGGCAGACGAAAGGGTGGAGCAGTTCACTTGCTACTGCATGGACTAAAGAAAGCTGATTTAAAATTTGAAGAAATACATTTTAATTCCGAATTATTTGAACTCCTTGATATGGAAGGTGAAGGTATGGATATTCTCTATAGTCAATATATAGAATATGCCACACTGTTTGATCCGCCGACTCTTGTGATGCAACGTCACAACTCGAGAATACCGTATTAATTTGAAGCGTAACTTGGATTTTCGAATCGGGCCAAAAAAGGTATCTTGCACTACTAGGCCCCATGTGGGACCTGTGTACCAAATTTCAGAAAGATCCATGAAATATTTCCTGAGAATTCACGGTAACAATGTTTCAAGGGAAATTAAAGATGGCCGCCTTGTGACCATATTGGATTTTCGATTCGGACCGAAAAAGGTATCTTGCACAACTAGACCATAAGGGGAACCTGTGTACCAAATTTGAGAAAGATCCATGCCGTACTTCCTGAGAAATCACGATAACAAAGTTGCATGGGAAAATCCAAGATGGCCGCCTGTTGGCCATATTGAATTTTCGAATCGGACCAGAAAAGGTATCTTGCACAACTAGACGGCAAGGTGAATCTGTGTACCAAATTTAACAAAGATCCATGCAGTAGTTCCTGAGAAATCGCAATAACAATGCTTCATGGGGTAATCCAAGATGGCCGCCTGATGGACATACTGGATTTTGGAATCGGACCAGAAAAGATATCTTGCACAACTGGACCACAAGGGGAACCTTTGTATCAAATTTGAGAAAGATCCAGGCAGTACTTCCTGAGAAATCATGATAACAAAATTTCATGGGGAAGTCTAAGATGGCCGCCTGGTGACCATATTGGATTTTCGATTTGGACCGAAAAAGGCATCTTGCATATCAAGACCCTAAGGAGAACCTGTGTACCAAATTTGAGAAAGATCCATGCAGCAGTTCCTGAGAAATGACGATCAAGTTTCATGGGGAAATCCAAGATGGCTGCCTTGTGGCCATATTGGATTTTCGATTCGGACCGAAAAAGGTATCTTGCACAACTAGACCCTAAGGGGAACCTGTGTACCAAATTTGAGAAAGATCAATGCAGTAGTTCCTGAGAAATGGCGATAACAAGGTTTCATGATGGGGAAATCCAAGATGGCTGCCTGGTGGCCATATTGGATTTTCGAATCGGACCAAAAGAGGTTTCTTGCACAACTAGACCCCAAGGGGAACCTGTGTACCAAATTTGAGAAAGATCCATAAAGTAGTTCCTGAGAAATCGCGATAACAAGAATTGTTTACGGACGAACCACGGACGACGGACCACGGACGAAAAGCGATTTGAACAGCCCACCATCTGGTATAAATAGTAGCTGCACTGAACACGGATCTGCAGATATAACTTGCACATTCAACCATATATCACAAAATTGGAGATTAATACATCCGAAAAAAGGGGCATAACTCCATAAAATATGCTCTGAGACGACTAATTTTTTGTTGGCTTCCAGAATACAGCTAGATAAAAAGCTTCCTCATAATTTTGTAGCTGTACCAAACACAGTTAATTAGATATTATTGTATCCAGAAAGTGCCAGAACTCCTTACCTAAAATCAAAAATTAATACATAGATCTGTGAAGGGGCATAACTCTGTAAAATATGGGTCGAGGAGAACCATTTTCAATAAGCATCTCAGATTTATAGCTATAACTTAGTCGCTGTATCTCAAGAGATTTAATTCGCCTAAAATGCGGTAATGGACTGATGGATAAACATGACGATGACAATACAAAGAGGACAAAATGGTCAAGGGATAAAAATTAGATGTGAATGTTCCCTATTTGGCCAGTCATATGAGTGAACCCAACTATGTCAGACAGTATTAGGGGGGATAATTTATACCTGAAAATCTGATCAATCAAATTTCACCAGTCCTGGTCAATAAATAGTCGAAATAGGATAAAACTCATTTTAGGCAAATAGTAATGTATATTCAAAAGTTTCAACTCACCAACTGGATTTAAAGCTAATCCTCTCCTTTTTTCCAAGTAAAGATA
The DNA here is from genome assembly GCA_036873755.1 of Hanleya hanleyi. Lineage (NCBI taxonomy): Eukaryota > Metazoa > Mollusca > Polyplacophora > Lepidopleurida > Hanleyidae > Hanleya > Hanleya hanleyi. The sequence continues at coordinate 10,355 of JAVTVY010050978.1, forward strand.
ACGAGCACATAAGCGCAGTAATGGATTTTTCAGTTCTGCGCACAGATGTTCATTTTTAGACCAGTTACAGGTCTGAAGGGCTTTCTTCAACGTCATCAGTGAACTTTCACCATTGTCCTCGAATTGTAACCGTAGCCTGTTGAGTTCCTCTTCCGTAAATAATGAATTTGTGGGGAATTCTCCAATATCTGGCAATGGAACAAAATCAAAAGTGTTAGAAAAAACTGAGTGTTAGACAACAGCATCGAACACGAATTTTGTGTCATCCAGACATGTTGCATTTATTAATATTCTCTTTTAATTATTTTCTGCGCATCATTTGTGTGTATGGGAAAAAATTGTGTATAAATTTGTGGGCAAATGCAAAAAAAAACTGATCATACCACCCTTAAGCTTTGATAGCTCTTGCTGGTCTTGGTTAAGTGGAAGAACACAAAATGAAATACGCATAAATGAAGTTTTATCATTTCAAGTTATAAAAAAAGTCTGTATCAAGTAGCAACAGGTTGTATTTATAGGACCTCGGTATATGCCAACCTCTGAGATGTAGAAATTTGTTAATTTCAGTAACGAGCCAGTCTTTGAAGCCCGGTATTGGTGAGAGACTAGAAAACTGATGCATCCAGGGGAACTCTGCCTGTAATTCTCTCACAACTCTCTTGATAAGATAGTTCCCTAAATCCACACCTTGTAAACCTGAAACACAAATGAATCAAAGTATATATCAAAAAAAAAAAACGAGATATAAAACATAAGGGAATTTAATTGCAACAACAAATCAGAGATGGGTATTGAAGTCACAGATGAAATTCTCATAAACATAATGAAGGCTATGAAAATCCATGACTTCTTCAGAAATTTCTGTGACTAAATTAACATAATTATCAGGTCATCACTCTAGATGTGTCTGGTACTTTGAACACAAACATTGTCGGTGGAAATGATAAGGGCTACCTTTGCGGAGAAGACACTATAATCCCAAACTTTCACAACATTCAAGTTAATCCTTTAACAAAGAGCCGTGCCGATAGCACTGGCAGGAGCATTCACGTAAGTGGTCCGTTCATTGACTCTCTTCCCTACCTTTTAACATGGGCAGGTGATTTAGCTATTGATAACTGATGTAAATATGATAAATAGGGACAAGCTATCTTACACTGCCAAAAATACCCTACTTATTTAAGATAATGCCCTAAAATTTTCTTCAAATAAGATAATTTTACTCAAAATAAGTTAAATTTCAAGAAAATTTTAAGATATTTTTTCTTGTTCAAGTGAAATATACTTACCCCACTCCAAATTTTACTTGAACAAGAAAAAAAATCTTAAAATTTAAGAATTTTTCTTAAAAAAATCTTGTTTTAAGAAAAATTCTGAAATTTTAAGATTTTTTTTTATTGTTTAAGTAAAATTTGGAGTGGGGTAAGCATATTTTACTTAAACAAGAAAAATAAATCCAAAATTTTTCTTAAAATTTAACTTATTTTGAGTAAAATTATCTTATTTCAAGAAAATTTTGGGGCATTATCTTAAATAAGTAGGGTATTTTTGGCAGTGTATAATAATAATAAATGCTTTATTTAACGAGGGTTACACAATCAGTCAGAGACTGTTCTCCCTTGAGGCCCTCATAACAAAAGAAAGATGTTCAAATATATTGTATCTATATATGATGATAATATATATGTAACATACAAATAATCAATCTCTGTTATTATTTACAAAATTATTTACAAGTTTCTTGAATGAATTCACAGACTCAGCACTGCGCACGTTTTGAGGCAGGCTATTCCATAGTGTGGCACCAGAGTAACTCAAACTTCTTTTGAAGTACTCTGTCCTGCCTTTTGGAATGTACAAGTGACCAGCACACGTTGACCTTGTAGTTCGACTTGTAGCATCAGCTGTTCTCTGGAATAGATTTGGTGTAGTGTTAATTTCAGAATTTAGGCTTTTGTAAGTGAGAATTACTTTTTGAACAAATAATCTTTCATATATAGTCATCCAGTTCAATTGTTTAAACAGTGGCTTTGATGGTGTGACAGGGTCAGCATGTAAGATGATTCGGGCGGTTCTTTTTTGGAGTCTGTGAATTCTTTCAAGATAGCAATTGGAGGCATTTCCCCAGATTGTAAGACAATAGTCAATATGAGGCTGAATATATGCAGTGTAGAATAAACAGTTGGCCTTTGTTGACAATATGTGTCTATTCCTGTATAACAGTCCAATAAGTGAGGAGAGTTTCTTCGCTAATTCCTCGATATGCGTTCTCCATGTCAATGTGTTATCTATGTGAACTCCAAGTAGTTTTACATTTTCTACATTCTGAATTGGACTGCCATCCAGCAATATTTCCAGATTATTCTTTTTGATGCGACAGAGTTTTTGGGGACAAGCAATAAGCATAGCCAGTGTTTTATCAAAATTCACTACGAGTCTGTTTTCTATGCACCATTGGTTTAGCCAATATATGTCATGATTGAGGACAGTTTCTACAACTTCAACAGATTGTCCAGAGTTTGTAACTGTAGCATCATCAGCAAATAATTCTATGGCAGAGGTGGTCATGGGTGAAGCATCATTTTCAAGAAGAAGATCATTGACATATATAATAAACAGTAAAGGGCCTAGTATTGATCCCTGTGGTACACCTGCCAGTATTTGATTGGAGGCCGAGCTTTGACTTTGTACAGTAACAGTCTGTTGCCTAATGGACAGATATGATGTTATCCAATCATGTGCAGTCTGGTTTAGTCGATAGCATTTAAGCTTGTTTAGTAGGATGTCATGATCTACTAAGTCAAATGCCTTTCTGAAGTCAACATAGATGGCACCCACCACCTCCTGGTTGTCAATGGCTTTTAGCCATTGTTCGCTAAGGTTTGTTAGTGTTGTTTGGGTTGAGTGTCCTTTTCTAAAACCTGACTGTGCTTTGTTAAGTAAATTGTTTTTTGTGAGATAATTATAAAGGCAGTCATGAACATGCCTTTCTAAAATTTTGGATATGGCTGGTAAAACAGAGATAGGCCTGTAGTTCCCTGGCATTGTTTTGCTTCCAGACTTGTGTATTGGGGTCACTTTAGCCATCTTCCAGGTAGAGGGAAATGTGTTTATTGCTATGCGGAGTTTATTAATTTAGTGAGTGATTCTGTAATTATTGGAGCAGCAAGTTTGAGGAATTTTGGGGAGAGATCATCTGTACCTGTACTCTTAGAGGGATCTATACTGTTTAGATGATTGTAGACAGATGTTGTAGTCATGAATGGTATACTGAAGTTGGTATCAGGGGAAACTTTATTATTTATGTATGATTTTAGTTTTTCCAAGTTTGGTTCAGATAAATTTGGTTGTTGCATAGATTGTGATATATTTGTGAAGTACTCGTTCAGGTGAGAAGCTATTTCCAAAGGATCGTCAGTTGTTTTGCCATTTATAGTTAAGTGATTTGGACCTGAAGTAGAAATTTTTGATTTGGGATTTATTTCTTTGAATATTGTCCATATATTTTTTGATTCATCATTTTGTATAAGATAACTTTGCCAACTTCAGGTCAGAAATAGTCCAGTTAATTATCATTGAATATTTTCTAGGCTAAAGAGATATGGAGGAGAAAGAATGAACGAACCGCTATGTGAACTGCATCATAGTGCACCTGCTGGTGCTATCAGCACAGCTCTTTTTTAAAGGATTAACTTGGATTTTGTGCACTGAACTCGTCACTGGCTACAATGCCAAGAATACCCTTCTTATTTAAGATAATGCCCTAAAATTTTCTTGAAATAAGATAATTTTACTCAAAATAAGTTAAATTTTAAGAACATTTTAAAGATTTTTTTCTCTTGTTTAAGTAAAATTTGGAGAGGGGTAAGTACATGTATATTTTACTTAAACAAGAAAAAATTAAGAATTAATTCTTAATTTTTTCTTGTTTAAGTAAAATATACTTACCCCACTCCAAATATTACTTAAACAAGAAAGAAAAATCTTGAAACTTTTCTTAAAATTTAACTTATTTTGAGTAAAATTACCTTATTTCAAGAAAATTTTAGGGCATTATCTTAAATAAGTAGGGTATTTTTGGCAGTGTATAATATTAGTTTTCTCTAGTTTTATTTTTCAAATTGCCAAGGCAAATTTACATTCACTATTCCTGAAATTTTTCTGCTAAATTTCCATTTATCTAGGATTTCCAGGCCTGGATTTTATAATCTCAATTTTTATGACTTTCAAGGTTTTCGCTATCTATACAAATCCTGTGATGTTAACTTCAAGGGCAAACCCCATAATACTGAATTCAAGGGTGAACCCAGTAATACTGGGTGAACCCTGTAATACTGAATTCAAGGAAGAATCTGTAATACCGACTTTAAGGGTGAACCTTGTAATAATGAATTCAAGGTGAACCCTGTATACTAACTTCAAGGTGAACCCTGTATACTAACTTCAAGGTGAACCCTGTATACTAACTTCAAGGTGAACCCTGTAATACTAACTTCAAGGGTGAACCCTGTAATACTGGCTTCAAGGGTGAACCCCGTAGTACTAACTTCAAGGTGAACCCTGTAATACTGACTTCAAGGTGAACCCTGTAATACTGGCTTCAAGGGTGAACCCTGTAGTACTAACTTCAAGGTGAACCCTGTAATACTGACTTCAAGGTGAACCCTGTAATACTGAATTCAAGGGGTGAACCCTGTGATACTAACTTAAGGATGGACCCTGTGATACTGTACCGGTAATACTAATTTCAAAGGTGAACCCTGTAATACTAACTTCAAGGGTGAACCCTGTGATACTAACTTAAGGGTGAACCGTGTAACACCAATTTCAAGAGTGAACCCTGTAATACTAACTTCAAAGGTGAACCCTGTAATACTAACTTCAAGGGTAAACCTTGTGAGTGATACTAACTTCAGGGTGAACCCTGTAATACATGTACTAACTAAAAAGCGTGGGCCTTGTGATACTAACTTCAAGGGTGAACCCTGTGATACTAACTTCAAGGGTGAACCCTGTAATATTAACTTCCAAGTGTGTGTTTCCATCAATTAATGAGTGCTTGTGAAAAGTGTGCCATGGACATGCAGCCGCTTGGTTTCCTCAACTAAATCAGCCTATAGGAAATAATATTCTCATTTTGAGTATAATGTCTCTGTTCCTTCCCACCGCCTGTTTACCTCGTTGTGTAGACGTTATAGAATAGAATACTGCTGCATTGATGGTTGTCGGGTCCTCAGCATCCATATCTAGGTCAGTTGAACTGGTGCTAATGTTGTCATCTGAACAACCAGTTCGCGAGTTGGACTGCATGAACTGGCGTGAAACTATGGACTGTGGGAAGAATAAAAACATACCTTACAAAATTTCTTTCCCTCTCTGATTCATTTGTATAGAACAAACGACCATTCCCGATACATGTCTGAAGAAAAGCCATGTGCTGGATGCATGTAACTTGAAACACATGTAGGCTATGAACACAGATTCCAAGATGAAGTTGAAATCACATTTTCACAAAACCTGTGAAACAAATGTGAAGAAAAGCAGCGAATTCTTTAACTTTATTAAAGTTACACAACACAGCTACATTGAAACTGTGTATACCAACCGTGCTTGAAACCAGCTTGTAGTACCGTATCAGTTTTGATGGAGTTTTGCTTTATCAAGGTTCAATTTACTTAAAATTGAAGTATTGGGGCCATAGACAATGTCAGTATTCAGAGATTGGTTGGTTTACCCAGGTGTCAGTACTCACAGGTTTCACTGTATACAACAGTTGTTGGTTAACCAATGCAGCAATCAATATCTTCGTAGACATGGCTTTTCATTATCAATCTTACCCTAAAGCAATCCAGTAATTGCTGTATGATATATTTATATATTCAACTGTATGTATATTTTATTTTAGTTCTCATAATTCGCTCCTCAATTTTTTGCTCTTGAAATTACTGTCGAGTTATAAATAGTGACACTGTTTCAGAGGTGGATAACTGAATACAGTTCAGGCCTGTTCTGAGTCTGAATATATTTTTTATTACAGGGTTTCGTAACCTTTGGGTACAGGAAGTCACCCATTTGAAAATGTGAATGAATCTACATGTACAATATCTCTCAGAACTATTGGTAGCAATCGGAGGTAATGATGAACCCATTTTTTGTGGCTAATTTTAAGCAGTAATTCATCATGTACATGTGGCAAAAATATAAACAAAAGAAATTGAATGTTCACAATGTTAATTTCTTTTCTTCGACAGTATGTTGAGTGCACATTTTTGACTAAACCCTAAAATTAATCCCATTGGACTCCATGTTATTTCTTAGATTCTCTCATTCATATGAAAATTATTACATAAAATCTACATTGTCAAAATATCTGATTTTTTGGATATGCTACATGGTATATTTTTAAGTATTACTTTAATATAAGACTGATATTTAGGGGGGCTTCACTATCAACTTTTGTGTGTGTGAACCACAACGAAAGCCGATAAGATACTCACATGAATACTATCTGAGATTTCATTGGCTAATGCAGTGTGGAGTACAACCACTGGCTCTCTTGGCATGCTGTTGTGTATGAAAACAAAACACCGCCTATAGGGACCGACCCGCCGCTTCAAGTCGGACCAGTTACGAATTGGATGAACAGCTTCATATTCAGATATCTGTGAAAGGGAAAAATAAAAACGAAATTGTATCAAATATCCACAAATATTTATGAGCTGACAAACTGCATGTAAAAAATTTAACTGCAGCACAACCAGATCTTTTATGCACAAGCTTGCATTTTTATCATAAGACATAATATGTTTAACATGTAAGTTGCTCCCAGCACAGCTGAAGATTTAAAAAATTAATCAACATGAAACCAGAAATTCAGACACCCATAACTTCTAGCTCAACCATTTGGCAAGCCGTTTTGGTTTTTATTCTGGAATTTGCAAACTTCTTGTTTGTATATTGAACATAAATGTGTGCCATTAACTGTTCATACATGTACCAAAAATTCTTCTTCTTTTATCCACAATCCAATTCCTGATATCAAAAATATAATTTTGATATTCCAAGTATTTTTGATAGTAAAAAAAATATTTTTCATATCAAAACAAGAAGTTTTTATATCAAAATAGGATTTTTTTTCCCAACAAATATCTATTTTTGATTATTTTTTGTGAAAATCAAGAATTATCGAGCACTTATCCCCACACTAAAATAATGCATTCTCCCTGAACCTTTGTCAGAAGTTACATGTGTCTCTCATTATGACAATCTTGGGCATCTAATTTTCATACAAGATAGCTGGATTTTACTGTGAAGGACTGGATTCATGCAACCTTTTTAAGCATGAGAAATATTTCAAATCGCATGCACACTTTGTCATTAGCCACAAAATATTTCATCAGCTACAAGGATCGCACTGGATTTGTGAAGCGAACATCCAAACAAATTGCATTGCTTAACATTTGAACACTATATCATTGAACCCGAACTAGGTGAAGATTTATTTTTGATATTCGTACTCACGATGAATTGTGTTTAAAATATCAAGAATTTGGTATGCTAAATTAATCATGTTCAAATGTTACAACAGAAATACTAAAATTCAAATAAAAACAAAGTATCTGACCTTATGTACCATATCACAGGGAGACGTCCATGTCACTCTCTGCAGATTAAGAAAGCCGACAGAGAACCAGAGAGCCAAAAGTTCCCGAACAGTGTTATTGAGAGCACGGAAAAAGGGACTTTCCTGGTCTATAGAGCCTGCAGTCAAATGAACCTGTAGGGAAGGAGAGATTTTTACTAATTCATAATATTTCCAAATCATGTCCTACGTACGTACGTTATAAAATTGGAAATAGCATTGGAGTCGTAATGAGCAATGAACTGCCATATACAAAATGCAGTATTACATAGCTGCCATCAATCTCCTTTTCCCACTGTGATTCCTAAACAATAGGTTCACACCGGCGACCCGACAGGTGTGTCGATGAGTGACCCCCAGGGGACATTTGTGGTTCGTAATCTTCCTCTCCAGCTTATATCTATAGGATAAGGCAGATTTTTAACCATTCATAACTGGAGTAAATATGCATCAAATTACTTCGCTTTTCCAAGAAAGGGTCATTTTACTTACGTACCTTGATTTAAAACATGGGAATGTGAATAATATCACAGGACCTATGAAGTAGGGTTCGATATGATTTAAGTGTGTACCTTGACCTAAAACTGATCATTAGCTTTTCCAGACATGTTTTTGCCAATTTCGAGGTTTCTAGGTCGTCTAATTAGGTCAGAAATTGGGTCGGAACATAGGTCACATTGACCTTGACCTAATTAGGTCATGTCACAGTGGCATTGACCTAATTAAGCGCATTTCCATGGTCTTAGGAGGCATTAGGACATGTTTTTGCCAATTTTGAGGTTTATAGGTCACCTAAGTAGGTCAAATTTCCATCAAAAGTAGGTCAGCACAGAACTTGCTGCTAACAGTCCCCTAATGCATGTTCATGCCAAAAATCAAGGTTCTAATGCCAACATTTCTCCTGATTTTGCCGGAGAAAGGATTCGGATGGACTCACTCATTACCAGACAATTTGCAAATGAGAGCCTACTTCGTAAGAATATTCCCATACTGAAGCCATATAAAAGGGATAGTACAAATCATACATTTAAGCAGGGATTCATGTGTCATTGCACCCATCAGTCCAAGAACTCAAATGGGAAAGGCGGATTCTGCAGGTCTCAACAATAGGGCTTTCGCACAATTCATTAATGAAGAATACTTCACAGTAGTGATTCAAAATAATTGAGGAACCATTTTTGAACTGACTCACAAATCTAGTTAGTAAAATTTCTGTTCTCTCTATGCTTTAAACTTACATATACTATGGGGATAGTGACAAACGGCATATAAAATGTAATATGATAATTTTGTACCCAGAGTTGTCTGCCAGTAGCTGGACAGGTCGTACGTTAGTGAACCAAGTCAATCGAATGTTCTCCGTTTATTGCAGGAAAGCCCATTGGCAGCATGTATACTGTTCATTATGGGCAGTGGCCAAAAGATTAACAATCACAGCGAATAAATGAAACCATACTTCTCTTCGAATAAGCAATTACTTGAGTGAACCGCCTTATGAATGAAATTATATGCAGTTTACCGAACATAATGAAATAAAATCACTGAAGACAATGGCTGCATTTTCATCATTATCTACATAAATTATAACACCATGAATGAAGACAGATCAGTCCACCTACCAGCACATCCGCCCTCATGTCCACTAAGAATTTAACTCCACCTTCTATTCGCCCAATCTGACTGAAGAGTTGTTTATATTTGGGGGTGAGGGCATCCCGTAACCTCTCCTCGGCCATCAGTAAGGGGGCATCCCCTTTTTCCTAAGAAAAAATAACAAATGGTCAATTTTTAGAGACAGTAATCAAGTGGAATTCCTGATTTTGGGTCGTCGCTATATAGCTGAAATATTGCTGAATGCGACGTTAAACCTTAATTCTCTCTCTCCCTGATTTTGGGATCACCGTGACCTTTGACCTTGACCTAAATTTTCGTATATGATACATCGTCTCCCCTTAATGTATTTACGGAAACAATGAATCGTGATTGGCATTTCCTGATTTTGGAGTCGCAGTGACCTTGACCTTTGACCGTGACCAAAATTTTGGTACGTGACACATCGTCTCTGCCTACTGTATAGATCTACTGATACACAAGAAAGTTATTTTTAATGATTTTCTGATTTTGAGGTCACAGTGACCTTTGACCAAGACTTAAATTTTTGGATGCGACACAGCTTTTCCTCCCTAATGAATCTACTGACACAAGATTAGCAATTTTCAATGATTTTCTGATTTTTAGGCCACAGTGACCTGAATTTTGATCCACCTAGTGTATCGGAGTATCCACTGACAAAAAATTGCAACTGTGGATAGAAAACTGTCACAGATATAGATCGGACATGGATGGTTCAATAATTTCCTGATTTTTTTAGACCAGTGACCTTTTTGGTTCATGACACATCATCTCCCATCACCAAAAACTGGAACTAATATGTCCGCATTTTGGGCGGGCGTATAAAAATTAAAACAATCTTGGATTGTAAGAGAATCCATACAGTGTAAATCTAACAGAACATGTACCAGTAATTCCTTTTCTACTGTTAGTTTTGCCTCCTTGCTGGATGCAAGATGTAAAGTATATGTACCAATTAGCCCAGTGATTGGAGATTACCTGTGAGATAACGACATGCTGTGCCACATCAATGACATTAGTTTGGTTCACACCATACTGGTGACAGAGGACACGCAGGAATTCCTTCTTCTCCTCGCTAGCCAGAGTACCGTAGTAGTGACAAAACTTCTTACATTTTTTCTGCAGAATTAAAAAGAACTATGCATACTAGTAAGCCCACAGAATATAGTAGTTATATACTAATATCATTAAGAAAGTACATAACATTTATATCCAATTAGATTTTAGGATGACACTTTTCTTGGTAAAGCACAAATACTGGCACGGATGGCCAATTTCCATGCAAGACTTGAACCCACACTCTCAAGAGTTTAGCACCAAATCACCAGCCATGCCAGCAGGAAATGCAATCACTGTAAACCATTCGGCCACCTCAGCTTCCACAAAAGAGGAAATTCGGAGATCGTACATTTAATACCCATTCATCCGAGAAGCTGTGCCATTATTCAGTCTATCGGAGGTGTAAATGTATCTGGATTCTGATCTCTGAACTACTTCTTCTGTGGAAGCTGAGGTGGCCGAGTGGTTACATGTAGAGTGGCAATTTGGTGCCAAACTCTAAGGATGTGGGTTCGAATCTCGCACAGGACTGGCCCATCCAGGATGAGTATTTGTCATGTTGTGCTTTCATAAGAAAATGGGATATACATGTACACGCCGCATAAGAGTGATGAACAAAAATAATTTGATTTGATTCAATTGTAAATGGAAATTTAAACAAACAAGTCACGTACCTCACCTCACACTCAAAATTTAATTTTTCAACACGATTTTTAACATAATTTAATTTTTAACTCAATTTAAATTTTAACTCAATCTAATTTCATCTTATAATTTCTCGTGATAATTTAAACTTATTTAAGGTGTATCATGGATGAAACATTATGCCCGGTAACATTATGTTACCCTGATATCTTTTTACTGTGGATAAATATAACTGTATAACTTTATGTAAGAATCACGAGACAATTGCATACAATAGCCAAGTCTGGGGACAACAATGTGTCTAGACCTGTGCCTTTTCAACGACACAAAGACAAAGGACAATACATGTAGTTCCTACATGAAGTATCGACCCATGTACATGACATTTTATTCGATGACATATGTACACATTGATAATTAAAATAAAAAATCTCCATTACAATCTTGATTAATCAATTTTCATTTTCATTTTTGATACAAAGCACTTTGAAAAACCTCACCTCCATTATCTGCAGTTATGCGTCGGCACCTTATTGCTAGGGAATCGATGATGTTAACTGGAGACAACTCTTCCAAAATGACGTTGTCATGCATTGAACCGCGAGCCATCTTAATCCAATGTTCAAATTAATATTTTATCTTAATTCAGAATCCAGCTTGACTGAACATCATTGTTCTCCCTGATCTAATTTAATTTAATTTATAAATCAATTTAATTTTCAACCTAACTTGATTTAAGCATAAGTAATATTTATATGATTTTATACATGTATTTAACCTAATATAATTCAATTTAATTTGATTGTTTACATTCAGATTTTTTCAACGTACAACTTCGATTGAATACATGTATGTCACATATACATAACTACAACAATACTGGCCTATCTGGAGATTCCCTCAGCATGCCAAGTTTCAATTAGATTTAGACTCTATATCCACATACATGTACAATATTTATTCAATCTTTGCTTTATAGGGAATCCGACCCTCGATTCACACCCCAACTCAATCAACCTGTCACGAGTTGTTATAAATCTCATTTCATTTTACACTACCTGTGTCAAGAATGTGAGAGAAATGAATAAATATATGCTTATTTTTTAAAGTAAATCCAACAACCCATGTACTGTTGATGAAGAGTGGGACTACCCCACTGGATATCCTTAATCCGGGATACTAGGAAAGGCAAAGGCAACTTCCCAGAAAGGATATTGTTTGAACATGTGTGATTGTGTCTGACATGACATTACTGAAAAAATAAAACTAAAACTTACACCTGGATCCATAAGCTTATACAAGTATATTAATTGAACGTGTAAGCTTATACTACTGTACTGGTCATTTCTTGGAACAGTTGAAACGCAGAATTACGATTTACGATCGATATTTCCACATCTTCATTGTGTGAAAGCATGCAGCCTATAAATTAGCTACAGGTAGCGACAGCTGAAGAGAAACAGAAACAGGTGTACATTAGGGCCTATTATTTAGAACCCAAACCTATTTTGTTTTATTAAAGAGTTTGGAAAACATGGTGCGGTGATGCACAATTCTGATTTGTGAACAGTGAATAATGGTACAATTTAGGGAGAGAATTTTGCTGAACATTTTCCCACGAAGTAGGCTCTCATAAATTTGCAAATTGTCCGGTAATGAGTGAGTGAGTCAGTCCATAAGAATCCTTTCGTCGGCAAAATAAGGAGAACCGTTGACATCAGAACCTTGACTTTTGGCATGAACGTGCATTAGGGGACTGTTACCAGCAAGTTCTGAGCTGACCTAATTTTGATGAAAATTTGACCTACTTAGGTGACCTATAAACCTATAACATTGCTCTTGGAAACCCAAGTCATCTTCCTCCAGGCACAGTACCATGTATTACTATGCATAGGCTATTTCTCGCTACATATATGGCTATCCCTATAACCAGATTAGTCTTAGGTCAATGTACACATTTAAATCATATCAAACCCTACTTCATAGGTCCTGTGACGTTACTCACACTGCCAATGTTGCAAAAACACCACACACAAAAAAATCATTATTTTTGCCGAATGGTTGAACTACTTTGAAGGTAGAGACCGACACTTCAGACACATACATACATGTACATCTCTGTCACTCAGTTTTAAGGAGAGCAATTGCTCTAGCTCCCATCATCACTCACCTACAGGAGAGCTTTTCATCGCTCTCTTAAACATGAGATTGATCTAATCAAAACCCCTCGGCTTCCCCCAAGTGATTGAGACCCATGCATGTGTAGTGTGAATTGGGGAAGAGACAGTTCTATGTGGGATAATCAAGATATACCGGTAGTTGGTTACATTCAGGCATATACATGTAGGACAGAAATAGAAAAATTATATATCTGTAAAGGGGCATAACTTTGTAAAATATGGGTCGAGGGGTGCCACTTTCGACAGGCGTCTGACTTAGCACTCTGTAAAACAGTAAAATGAGAATCGAGACAAATAAGCTGTACCAAACACGGATCTGCAGATATAACTTGTACATTCAGCTACAGATAACAAAATCGGAGATTATTACATCCGAAAGGGGCATAACTCCATAAGCAAAGGCAAGTGATCCTTTGTTGGCTTGTAGAATACAACAATAAGTTTCCAAAATATAGTAGCTATACCGAACACAGTTCTGCAAATATAGTTGGTTACATTCAGGCATATAGGACAGAAATAGAAATTAATATATCAGTAAAGGGGCATAACTCTGTAAAGTATGGGCCGAGGGGCGCCACTTTCGATAGTTGTCTCACTTAGCAATACTGTAAAATAAGAACCGAGACGACTAAGCTGTACCGAACACGGATCTGCAGATATAACTTGTACATTCAACTACAGATAGCAAAATCGAAGATTATTACATCCGAAAGGGGCATAACTTCATAAGCTGAGGCGAGTAATCCTTTGTTGGCTTGTAGAATACAGGAATATAAATAAGTTTCCAAAATATAGTAGCTATATCGAACACAGTTCTACAGATATAGTTGGTTACATTCAGGGATAAATAGAAATTAATATATCTGTAAAGGGGCATAACTCTGTAAAGTATGGGCCGAGGGGCGCCACTTTCGATTGGCATCTGACTTAGCACTCTGTGAAATAAGAACCAAGACGAACAAGCTGTGCCGAACACGGATCTGCAGATATAACTTGTACATTCAGCTACAACTAACAAAATCGAAGATTATTACACTTGTAGAATACAACAACATAAACAAGTTTCCAAAATATAGTAGCTATACTGAACATGCAGTTCTGCGGATATAGTTGGTTACATTCAGGCACATAGGACAGAAATAGAAATTTAAAAATCTGTAAAGGGGCAGAACTCTGTAAAATATGGGCCGAGGGAAGCCATTTTCGATAGGCGTCTGACTTAGCACTATATAAATAAGTGTTGAAAATTTGGTAGTTGTGTCTCCAGCGGTTTTGCCTAAAATGCGGTAACGGACGGACGTACGTACATGGCGACAACAAAACCTCCCGAGGCCAAAATGGCTAAGGGGTACCAAAATGGCCGAGGGGTAAAAATTAACAATGCAATGAAGAGTGATATTGGAGAGAGTGAAATACTCTCGCATCATTCACACAGAACAGAATCCAGGAGAGCGATCAATAGCTCTCTCTGATTATATAAACATGAGAGACGGATTTGTCCTAATACATAATTCAAATAATACATGCATGTACATGAATAATCCCATATTTGGTGTATAGACGGTATAATTTGTTCATTGTCAAACAAATATGGAACATTTGTTGGGTAACCATAGCAGTTTAATAGGAATAAATGATGGGAATAGAAAGGAAAACTTCAAGTTTTTGTCATTTTGAAAAAAACGTAATCCCATATTTGGTGTATGTGTAGAAGGAATAATCTGTTCATTGCCATTGCAAAATTTGTTGGGCAACCCTATTAGTTTAATAGAAATAAATGATGGAAATAGAAAGGAAAACTTCAAGTTTTTGTCAATTTGAAAAAAAAAAAAAATTTGGTGACCATCATTCTTTTGTCTTTGGATGAACGAAACTGAGTAAGTTAAATGTACTGTACATGTACATGTCATCTGAAATTCTGATTAAAAATCTATGTTCAATTTAATCTAAATTCTCTGTATTTCCTTAATCATTATGTTGATGGATATACCTGGCATTTTTTGGTGACCCCTGATTTTCATTTCATTTTTCTGCTATGATGAAAACATAGGCATCGGTCTCTCCAGTATAGTGGGGATGAATATTTCATATGCCTAATAGTGATTTATTTATTGTTTTAGTTGTATCAAAAAATCTACTGTCGAGACATCTGCTAAATCCTTCAAAATAATAAGGTATGTGGAAGGGTCTATGGCATAACATCTTTCTCATGGTCATGGAAGATGTAAAATAAAAAGGTTTTCAAGAATATAATGTACAATGAAAAATAGTTCACCATGCAGTTTATAACATGATCAACACTGAAAATTGTGTTCAGGAAAACAAAATGGATTTAATCTTTTCACTCCACTTGACTCTTGAAGCAAACTATGATAACAAACTTGACAATGATTGAGTGACCTCGGTGACAGTAAATCCCCACACCTGGAATTCCCGGTATTTAGTCTGGGTAAAGAGTATATTCCAGGAAAGTGAATTGATCATAGATTGCATGTGACATCTCTATTACTCACGGAACTGTGTCAGAAACTTCCCATTCAACTGATATACATTCAGATAATGCATATATAGGTAATACAGGGCCTGAATTGGACTTTAGTTTGGGAACACATAGATGACGCGCATAAACACAAACCAATTCAAATGTAAACGTCTGTTAATTTGTATCGGACACATTGAGGTCATCAGGGATTATCTCGCTCATTTCTGTACATGGTCAGTCGGATCATATACTCAAGCTTTACGAGGGTTCCCAAACATTTCAAATGTGTCAGCAAAACATGGTCGAGAACCTTCGCAAATTCCAGATAAAACTAATTACGAAATGAGCTTTCCCCAACGACTTTTTCTGGCACAGAGTTGGCATCATAAGAGAAACAGACTTGGAAACCGACATGTACACGTGTAGTTTTACAACAATTCTGGAACATTTGAATTATTCGGGAATATTTCAAATGTGCCAGGTGGTGAGAAGATATTTTAGTGTCTTGCCAGTTATGAAATAATTGTTACATGTAATCTTCATTTACTATTTGGCAATTTATTTGCTAAGGTGTACAAATTGGATATTAATTTTTCAAGGAGTTTATTGTTTTATTGAATCTGTTCAAGAGCAAAAACAGTTTTTTATAATGTACTCCATAATGTTTGCAGAGATAAATTTTATAATATCATGCCCCAGAATTG
>JAVTVY010050979.1:0-27302 GCA_036873755.1 Hanleya hanleyi
GTTAATTTTCCATGTCCAACGTCACGTTTGTAAAACGCCTTGGTATGCTTGTCAGGATGCCTGCTATAATTCACTATTCGGAATATCCCGTTCTATCAGAATCGTAGCGTCCACCATATTTAGGATCTTAGGGTGAACGTCCTTTGTCGACACTGCATGATCCATTGTAGTCATTCAGTGTCCTTTGGTATATGCTGGGCCATTTATTGGTGTGCAATGCCATGCAAATTTGGCTGTGGTCACAATTTTCCAGAATGCAGATTCCCATTGTTTCATGTCTATGTGGTGAACCCCGCTTGACGCAACCCACCGTTTCCACACCGCTTGTGCTCTTGAAAAATAAAGATGATTAGGTTATAGATCTAATAATGGATTTTCACCAACAGGCGAATTCGATGCAGTCTGGGATGAACACAAGACGTCAACGACAACGATGTTTAGTTAAATTGGATTTCTTTACGTTCTTTGGCGGAGTTACGTTGTTAGCGTGCCATTTTGGTGAAAAACCATTTTGTTTAGTAGAATATAACACGGAGGTGGGAATATGCCGGCATACATACCTCACTGCATTCTATCCGAAGACATCCCAAGGATACTCACTGCTTCGTGTGATCTCTATCTCAGCCACGCTGTTAATGTTCGTGTGGGCACCTTGACCAAGTACTTGGCCTCAGAGGAATTACCGGGGAACAAATGATATAACAGCTCTGTCAACAAATCTGATGGAAGTTGATGGGTTATGTGACCGTCAGATGTAAGAAACGAACCATAGTTAACTGTGGTAAATAGATATAGAGTACAAGTTCTTATTTGTAACACCCGCCTGTAATGCTCGACAACGACCAAGGGCTTATTAGAGCATTTCCACAAAGTGGATGCTCATGTTTTCATGAGAAAAGGCTCCGCCGGCGCCGCCGCCGCAACTTTAAACATGAATGTCTCTGAAACCGTTAAATATTTTCGGGTCAGACTTTGTGTGCTATCTCCTTAGGCCTGGGAAATTTGCCTGGTTGTGTTTCGATAGCTGATGCTCACCACTAGGTGGCGTTGTAGTCAGAGCATAGGTAAACCTTTCTGTGACGATTTCGTCTGAACGACTTGTTTGATTTCTATGAAATTGTATTACAATGGTCTTGAAGGATAGGCAATGTGCTGAAAAGGTTGTAGCTGGCGTAATTATAAAGGCACATTTTTTGCATTTCAAAAAAAGAAGTTTTTTGTGAAATAAAAATTTGCCATTCGCTTGGAGAAATATTTAAAGATTCTTCTATTCTATATTGCCAAGCATAAATGTAGGATTGCCGACATGATAATTTTATTTTGGTGCGAACCAAATTGCTATTTAAATGAAAAATCTCAATTATCTGACTTAACGTCAAAACCTCCATAACCATTATCGTGATCAAAGTTTTTTCCATTGGACTTTTATGTGCAATCTCCCTAGGGCTTTAGATTTCACCTGCTTGTTTTTCGTGGTATTTGGTTGTTACTAGGTGGCGCTATAGACATGAATGCAGGTAAACATGTGTAACATTATATCTTCTGAACAACATGTTTGATTTCCATGAAATTTGAGTATAATGATCTTGCGAGATAGGCAAAGAGCTGACAAGATTTTGGTGATGTTGGCGAAATCATGGAGGCGCATTTTTGTATCTCAAAATAAGATTTTTTTCACAAAAATGGAAATTTACTTCTTTGAATCAGGGAAAAGTAATTCGAGTGTGCTGAACATGAATATAACTTTCCCAGTGTTATAATTCACATCCCTTGTAAGCCAAATGACCATTTTTTTGTAATACGTGAAATTTACATGACTTGAGTCCAAAATCTACAAGCCTATGTTTATGTATACTTTTGTCTTTTTGAATTTGGTGCTAATACTGTTATATGGAAATGGAATAGGTCTTTGGATTATGGACGTGGATATTCTCTAATGGACGACGGCTGGATTATGAATGACGGACTAGACGCTTGTAATTCTCGAAGCCACATCTGAGGATTTTGCTTCATCATGTAGTTTCGTGATATTGTTCATCATTGGGTGGCACTATAGACAGTAAACTTATATCGCACAATTTATTGGCATTTCATGAAGTTTATTGTCCGACAGACAAATGATTTCAAAAGACTGAAAGGTTGGGGGTTTTTTTGGATTGAAATTGAAGGGCCACCTCCCATACGGATTTGCAGCCCATCAACATAATGCTTGATTTATATCTCATTATACATTCTTTTTTACAATTACTAATTTTATTAACATTATGGTTTAAAAATGGATTGAAAGGACATTGGTGCTGTTAGCGCTGGCATATACATGTGGCATACAGCATAGTCTGCTAAATATATCTAAATCTAGGCTACATCAACCCCTGCTTACACACATAACGAAATGCAGTCAGAGAAGATATGCTACCATCAATATGGTCAGTATGGAAAATTGCAAGGATTCAAGTGAACTTGAAGTCAGGCCATTTTGGTCAAATAGACATACTGTAACACTGATATTCTGCTTCACCTTTCAAGTCTCATAATGTAGGCCTGTATGTTGATCATTCAGGTGATAAAACCTGTAATGTTTGACTTATTGCATAATGCAGTTATAAGTGGACTACTAGACTGTTTGTATCAACAAAGTAAACACTTCATTCCAGAATCAGTGCTATTTCTCTCTCCATTACTGATATGATAATTTCTTCCTGTTTCCAATTACATAGTCTCCAGTGGTTGTGAACTCTGGGCTTCCAGATGTCTGGGGATGCATTCTGGTCAATTTTCAATGAATAAAATAACAAATTTTCACTCAGTAAATGCTCAATTTTTTGTTTTATGTGGAGGTCCCCAGAATTTATTTGAAAATGGAGATGTGAAATTGCACATACCGTTGCATTTTTACAGCATAGTTATAAATGTTGATAATTATTTTTTTAACTGAAAAAGTAGAAAGAATTTTGAAGTGGAACTTCTACATACCTGCTATATGGCACATCCCACCTGGGAAATTTTTACATGTATATCTAATTGAAGTAATCCATTGGAACCACTGATGATTTTCCAATAACAGAGAAGAAAAGCAACTCCAAGTAGCTAGGGATGACAATTTCATTCTGTATATTTCGCTATTAGTTTTAGCATCTTCAGCAGTGAACAAAGTTACAAACAGCTCCATACGCACAGTATATATACAAGGCATCTTAGCCAATACACAATTATGAATAGGTGAGTCAGTAAATTATGTCAGTCAGTTTGGACGGATATTAAAATGCTGTCATTTTCAGAAATTAACCTGACAGCGATCTACAAATGGTGTGATTCAGGTGATACAATACACACTGTAATTGATGAAAACAATACATAATCTGCTTATTTGGTAAGAACTAAGTAAACTGTACACAAATGAAATAAAGTATTGTGATATAGTGGGTATTTACCTACATTGAATATTTCTACATGTCATCTGCCAGATGTCATGAAGTTTGGATAAGGACTGTCATTTTAAGATAATATAGGTATAATTTACTTGGCAATCCACATCCATTCTCCCAACGTCAGAGTTTGTAACCTCCAAACCGTCGGTAAACAATGTATATATGACAATAGGGGATATACAATCTGATGCCATGAGAATGTCCACATCAGAATTGATGAAAACCTACAAATGTTGTAACTCACATGTTTGATAATTGTAGTATAATCCCATGCGAGTTACAACATTTGTAGAGTGTGTATTGTATCACCTGAATCACACCATTTGTAGATCACTGTCAGGTTATCGCTTAAGATTTAACAATTTCTGAAAATGACAGCATTTTAATATCTGTCCAACCTGATATAATTTACTGGCTTACCTATTCATAATTGTGTATTGGCTAAGATCACATTATGCACAAAACATTGTTGCAGAAACTTATAAAACAGGGCTATTCCACCAAGCGCCTCCACTCAAAGTTTCTCAAATTTGGCGATACATATCGCATGCTGATAGCAAAATACGAACGTAGCGTGCAAGATCTATGGCGCTACGTTTCGTAACTTGTGTCTAATTCCGCTTAACTCGGGGCTAGGGGCCGTATGAACCCATGTACTTCAAGATCCTCATGGTACTCATATGAACAGACACAATCAAAGCGTGACTGAGATACATCATTCTTTAGATGACGACCTTACAACGAATATTATGGATTAAGAATATTGATCAGCGATACGGATTTGATATTTTTGGAACTTGGAACATCATGATGTCTTGCCGGCATCATTGAAAACTGTTGACCGCTTCTCTCTTGCAGGAAACAAGCCTATGTTTATGTATACTATGATTGTCTTTTTGAATTTGGTGCTAATACTGTTATATGGAATATGGAATAGGTCTTTGGATTATGGACGCGGATATTCTCTAATGGACGACGGCTGGATTATGAATGACGGACTAGACGCTTGTAATTGTATGTATACTGTGCGTATGAAGCTGTTTGTAACTTTAATTTGTTCACTGCTGAAGATCCTATAACTAATAGCGAAATATACAGAATAAAATTGTGATTCCTACTCGGAGTTGCTTTTCTTCTCTATAATTGAAGTAAAATGGTGTGTTCTTGTGCATTTTGACAGAATATTTAGACTTTGAAGATGGTGTGTAATGATGCCCCAAAATGAACTGAATTTTCCGTGTCATCTGTTTGTCTGTCTCTGTCTGCCCATCTTTCTTGTCATACCACACATGCAGCTGGTGATGGATCAGGAGCCTAATGAAATTGACTGACCCTCACCTGTTTTATCGAGGTCAAATTTAGCATTAGCAATAATTTTTAAAGGAGAAAAGACAGGCTCTCCAAATTTATAATACTTGTGCAATTGGTGACTGACTAGAAGCCTATCCCAGTTGACTGAATCTATTTTCTCGGGTTATATACTATATATTATGATATAACATGAAATATAGCTAGGCATTCTAAATTGATACCACATATGCAACTGATGATGGACCTGGAGTCTATGAAAATGACTGGCATTGACCTATTTTCTCAAGGTCAAAAACTGTATGTTAAGTCACATGTTAACTGCTAACATACACTTCAAATCTAACATTGTCATCATTTTGTTGTGGCTGTGGTTTTTCTTCCAGAACAATTTAGCGAATTTTGCATGTGTTCCAACAGCCTCATGCTTCAACAGTTACTTAAACCATGTTGTATCGGCTGAGCTGTTGAACCACCCTCCATTTCCTAGCTCTGACATACTGCATCACTGTCGAAATATGGGTACCCGGTACCAAGACAGAGTGATAGATCACACGGCCAGTGAAGGTTCCCAATTTACACATGTACATTGAATGTCGTTATTGCCCATTTTACAACAACAACAATTCGTTGACTTACAGTGAAAAATTATAGTGAAAGGTATATGTTTTTTGTTGTTTGGCATTTTTATTTGCTGGCATTGTTTCAGATAGAATACAACAGCCTAATTCATACAATCAGGAATAAAAAGGGGGTTAAAATCTTTATGTTCAAACTTTTGTAGGAAATATAGAAGTGGCAATTTGAAATTTTATTTTTATTCGATTTTTTAATGTCGGTGGGCCCATGAAACGCAAAATAAAGTTGGTGTTGCCTCCCACTGGGTTTCGACCATTGATGAAGAAATCTCTTCTCAGAGGCACTTCTACCAGGGATGATTCCTGATTGCTCATCCTCCAGGGGTATGTGCCCCACCCTCTGCCCCATCCTAAAAACAATTGCCACCCCTAATAGGGGATGTACCCCAATGGGGAGATCTAAATCCCTGTGAGTACCAAATTATGTGTTGCAAAATTATCTGGGGAAATACTCTTCGCCCGTGTTTCACACGAGCTTTCATTTTTTTTTTGCATATTAGATAAAATTATCGATTTCTTTAGAAAGAACAGAAATCTGACGGGTGGGGAAAAAAACCTTTTGGTAAGTTTATGTTATGTGATAGTCTGACGAACAGGATAATTTAGGTGCGTTGTTAAAATTCTGACATGTAATCCGATATGAATAGATGAAATGATCACCTTAATGCGGAATAATGTAGTAGTATTTCATTGACTATTGTTCACAGGTCGTGATATGGATGTGTTGGCCAGAGCACCTCTGTACAAGGCGGGTTTGATATATAACCACGGTACAGGGCACGGGATTGGCTCATATCTCAGCGTCCATGAAGGTACGGCTTAGGGACCTGAGTTGGTTAGGAGTTTAACACCAATTTAGAGGTAGTTATTACGTTACCATGCACTCACGTTTGAACACGAATTTGAGGTCGTTATTGCGTTATCACTCACCTCTAACGCCTGCTTGACAACGAGTCAATCACAGAGACGCATCATGTACAGCTATCGAGGCGTTAAACACGTCAGCATTGAGTAGAAAATCAAAGAAACGGATACGAAGGTCTATGCTCATAAATTGTCTCCTCGTCACTGCTGTAATAATGTAAATAGAAACAGTTAATGTTTTGTGGTGAAAGTTGTTCACTAGAAATATTAATCTTCAACCTGTAGTTGATTTTGCAGAGTAAAATGTGACTATTGCTCATGACAAGAAGACGAGTTGTCCTACCAGTCATGCTCTGGCCTCTGAATTGAACAAAACTATGTTAATCAAACAACAAATAGTGTCAAACAAACTGTAACTGTTTTAGCATTGTACTGTTTTTGTCATGTTTAGAGACCTTTAAATGATATTTAATAATTCCAGGTCCCGGTAGAATTGCATTGGGGTACAGAGCGGGGGCTTACGAAGAAAAGCTACACGAAGGCATGTTCTTTTCGGACGGTTAGTTGAATCATTTGATATTACAATTATTTGTATTTTTATAATTCACGTGTTTCCGTTGGTGTTCTTATACATTTTTATGTACAGTGATCATTGGAATTCTCCCCAAGGAAACCGAGTCTTGTCGATAAATTGCATACTTGGTAACAATGATAGACAATAGTATATTCACTGTACATTTACCATTTTTGTAAAATTTTATCGTAGAGCCTGGTTATTATGAAGATGGAGAGTTCGGTATCCGTTTGGAGACAATTGTTGAGATTGTGAAGGCCGATACTCCGGTAGGTTACTTGATACAGGACAGACTGAATATAAACTAATTTGCCATACTATTTCTCCTGGCTAGTATCTACATAGGAATATCAAAATAGTAACTGGTCACAATCAGGGGAAATAAACCCTGTGGTAGATGGTTATCACTCACTCTCAGGGGGCATAACTCTTGCAAAAGATGTACCTGTTTTAGTTATTCCATATTTCGAGAAAAACAGGTTCAGTCTGAGAGAAAAGATTGAATCATTGAATGATAGAAAGAGGTAAATTGACCCCTAGATGTTTTGATGCAGCTTCATATTTGTTACTACATGTATAATCTCTGTCATCATTTCTTTTTTACAGTATCAATATAAGCAGACCAGGTTCCTGACCTTTAGTCCTATAACACTGGTTCCATTCGAACCCAAACTTATTGATCTTGAAATGCTGAATGCTGAACAGGTTAGTGCGAAATAAAATCAAATTATAAAAGAAAAACTCCTCAGGTATATCAGCGTTGTACTTGAGTAAACAACAAGACTATCTGTGGATGATTCTGCTGAATTCCAGTGACCCATATACGGTATTCAATAGCCCTTTGCCCGGTTGCCCGGGGCAACTAAAATTTCATTTGGGCAACTAAATTCTTCTTCAATTGCAATGCATTTGGATATGTTGGTTGCCCGTACTTGCCCATGGGCAACTAGAATTTGATTTCCTATTTCACACCCTGGTATTACATGTATTTTCAATTAAATTGTTTAATAAATTCGGTGTAAAATTCATATTAAAAAATTAACTGAAGATTTAACGTCATCTATCAACAATTAATGATATTTAATTATTATTTCGTCTTGAAGCGATATGCAAGATGTGAAAGGCTCAAATAATGTGTGTATATGCTCTTTATGCTCTTTTGTATTTCTAGATAACTTGGCTAAATGACTACCACCAGAAGGTCATGGATATAGTGGGCAAACGTCTGCAGGATGAAGGCTTAACGGAGGCGTATGACTGGGTGGCAGAGAGGGTTAAACCATTCGATAAGCCCGTATTCCTATCGGCCTCCGTCTCACTGCTCAGCTGGAATTTCCTCATACTGACGGCAGCTCTCATTGGCATATTTCTCTAAACCCCTTCTGTAAATACCCTATATACGTTTTTAACATTTAACATTTCTATCATTCATCTCGAAAGTCGGAACTCATTCAACGGAACTTTTTGCCCTTCACAGCTCCCACCCCACCTCCATTCACAATCAAATTCTCCCATCTTATCAGCTTTGTAACACGCTCAGCATTTCACTCAACAGAGGAAATATTCTCACCTACAAAACTCAAAAACGTTTGCCAATGACGGGAAAAATTAGAGTGACCTTGCCATTATTGTGGTACCCCAATTCTTTTCGTATTAACGTGGATTCCCTATTGAATAACCCAGCCCATGAAGTCCGAGCTTCCTGTACCCACAATGACGGTTATGTTTTGACATATATATATTTATTACTAAATAATTTCCCTTCTTCACCAGACCAATTCTGACAAAGATCCGTTACATCCTTCGCCTTTTACGAAATCTTTTATTTCATTATGCGTATCGTGAAACGAGGTATTATAATGCGACACCGAGTTCTGTCCGTCCGTTAACTTATGTGAGCTGGGCGTTAGCTCTAGTTCTAGGTCATAGATTGGTACCAACGTTTGTTATACCTTACCCATGGAGCAAATAACAACCCTATTCATTTTTTGGTCAAAAGGTCAAAGGCTGATGACAAGATTACAATTAGGATCTTCAAATCAATACTAAATACAAAATTGGTAACCTTTGGCCTAGTTTATCAAGATCAAATTGTAGTTATTGCAATGTCTTCAGGGATCATGGATTGGCTCTTCAAACTCACACTACAGTATATAAACAACTAGTGATTGACCAGAAGCCTATTCAAGTTGACCGGCCTTGACCTATTTTATCACGGCCATGTTCTACTTAATGCGATAAGTTTTAAGATTACAGCTAGACTTTCCTGCTTCATACTAGTAGTGATGAACTAGAAGCATATACAAGTTGGCCGACCCTGACCTATTTTTTCTCAACCAAATTCTAATTACGTACATAGTGATATGTTTTGTAGGATTATAGCTATAGGTTTTTCACATTTAGCCCATATATAGCTGGAGATCGACCAGTTTGTTGAAGATTACCATGCCCTTTATTTTCAAGGTCAAATCCAAATTCTATGATATTTTGTGAAGGATCAATATTTGTCTCTGAAGTTGTGCGCAGGCGCATATTGAAGTCCATAAGGCTCTTGTTTATTATTATGAAACCGTAGCTGATTCCATTGTCGGTTTGGAGTGACGTAGATGTAAATGTCATTGACACTGCGTGTGCTGATTCTTATTAGAACATTTTGTGTCACTTGATCGCATGACCCGGATATACTGGCGATTGTACATTTCAATTACTCACAACAGATAAAGGCTTCGTTCTTTAAAGAAAAAAATAAAAAATAAAAAAGGTGAAGGATGTAATGGATCGTGTTAAAACGCTACCCTTTCTGTCATAATTTTTATATACTTATTACTGGGACAAAGTACTTGCGCATCCGCGTGGTAGCCGATTTCTCCTCGTGATGGGGAAGTACCACTGTAACTCGTCTAGACAATCTTTGAGAAAAGGGTTCACAGAAAGTTCGGACAAAGTACCGGCGTCTAATCCGTCATTCAATATCTAGACACCTAATTTATATAATAGATTTAGCACGGAATTAAAAGAATAATTCATAGTATACATAAATCTAGGATAGCTTCCCTTGAAGTCCATGAAACTCTGTGGGCCTATGGATATATGGAATATCGAAATATTGAATGATTTGTAAGTAACGATGGATGGACGCGGGAGAAATTGTCGCATAGGTACCATAATGTCGATCTCTATCGAAGAAGGAACATTATGAAGAAGGGGATTATGTGGGATTAATTTTGTTCAATGTATTTAGGTGAACCACAGCAAATTTGACCTCAGGTACATGTGCACAATAAATGTAATTTGTTTGTGAGCACTGCTTGGTTGCAATTTGTTTTTAGAGTGTTTAATTGAAATAGTGACAGTGGGCAGTATTCTCGATTCGCAAATCGAGATGTTATATCCGGTAAGTGTGTTATTATATGTGTGGGCTTAATAGTATTTAACCGACTCATTATCATGTTGAGCACGTTTTCTGTTCATTTCGCCTGTATGTGAAAGTATTCAGATGTTCATAATACTTAGAAATATATAACATTTCATCTAATCAATATTTTGAATTAATAAATTACCAGAGATTAGTAATAGAGATGACCATTATGTGTAACTAATGCCAGGTGTACTGTAGATCCGGTATTTGTATAGTATAAATAGTTTTATAAAGTTGAACGCTTTGTAAATAATGTACCAGTAATCAAGATGACAAAATAGTAATAAAAAGCTATTTAGTATAGAGTTGGTTATTCGTGTTTTCAACTTATTTCCACGACCCCGACTCCTCGATATAGATTAGTACGAAGTACCGTTCCTGGCATAGAAAAATCATTTTTATTTCTCCAGTGCGTTATAAAAAGTTACTCCATATAAGCCTTATAACGAGATACTTAGCATGTTAATCCCTTATAACTACCATCGACTCATCGACATAGATTAGTACGAAGTTCAGTTCCTGCCATAGAAAAAATAAGTTTTATCTCTCTAATGCGTTATAAAGAGATACTTAGCCTGTTAATCCATTATAACGAGTTAAGTATCTTTTCATAACGCCGTACTTATCACGAAATCTTAAAACATGTTAAATATTAGGGTGGGGGGGGGGGAGTCGATGCTATTCTGAGAGTATTTCTAGCCTATTTTACAGTAATCACGAGAAAAGAGGGAAAGGGGGCATATTGGAAGAAGTAATGGACTGAAACATATTCCAATTGTACATAACTTGTCTGCCTGGGATGGTAGACATCCGCACCTCCATCTGAGCGAACGGATATTTGGCGGTAGTTGGTCGTAGAAGTAGATATCCTATATAGCGAGATTATAAACAGATTTTTCTCGGCTGCGGTATGGCTCGGTATATGTTTACTTTACTGTAAATTCTGCTGAGCAGGTAAAATTGTTGATGAAATACATCTTTTGAAACAGGACTTTCCATTCAAATTTCCTGCTCTTATTGATTTGAACTTGTTTACCAATAAATCCGCCCAGTGTCGCGATTGTGGATCGCATACATCTAGTTGATCAACGGAATCCTTAGCTTATATTTGCGTTGAAAGTTGTAACTTTTTCATATCACTTCCGAAAGTCAATCATTTGAATGAAGGATTTGTACGAGAAGTTGGGGGATTTTGGAAGTTATCGGTTTTCTCTGCTTCGTAATATCTAGTTTCGACCACAGCGACTGAAATAAGTTTATGGGACCGCATTTACCTCTTGTCGTGAAAAGGGATTCCTTCTTGTCGCAAATCTTCGGTAACAACTTGACTGAAAAGCGAAAACTCTATGAGAGAGTCATCCGTGATCTTCAAATGAAGTGTGATCGATAAAGGCTGCGTAAGGGATGGAGCCGCTTCACCTCGTTCAATCTGCATATATATTCGAGATAGAGAAAACAGCTAAGGCTTGTGGGTTATCATATTTCTGGCCAATCCTCAAACTTCAACACGACGAAATAGAGGTGCTGTGCTTTATACGACATTCGCCACATACGTTATATGGAATGGAATAATGGAATCTAAGGACCTCGTTGTCTTCAGGTGAACATGATCCTCATTGTATTCAAGTGAACATGATCCTCATTGTCTTCAAGTGAACATGATCCTCATTGTCTTCAAGAGAACATGTTCCTCATTGTCTTCAAGTGGAGATTGATACTCAAGCATATACCTGTAACTTCCACCATTGTTTGATCATTGTTTGGTGAACATGCTCGCGTGGAAATTTCTGCTCCTTCTGCTTAAATAGGTGTATATAGTTGACTGTATACTCTAAATGTTCATATGTACTCCCGACGATGGCATAATCACAACCGAAATATGGAATTTTATATCACAATGACTTCCGTATATTGTGACAATACACTTGGGAACATTTCTATCCGCGAGATGACTTGCTGACCCGATAACCTGAACGTGTTAAGTGTTCATACATGTGTGTCACCTCAAATATTACCTCGTCGTTCCCTTCCGTTTCTGCATTTGTGAATAAGCGGGTTCTCCAGTACAAGATAAAACATTGCTCTTGTGTCCACTGCAATATGGACCCTCGGATTGTAGAACATTGCCCATCTGTGAGTTTTGGTGATTCCTAAAGTACCACCCCATTCTTTGCCATCTGAATTTAGTCACTCTGGAATATGGCCAGAGGACACCTCGTTGAACTGATATTTAAACCTTTTTCTCCAAAACATTCCCTTGCTGGAACCCAGCAATCACCGGAATCTGATTCTTCTCTGCAGTATACACGTATCTTGCATAGGTTGTATGATTATAGCGAATGAATAATGCAAACATGCATTGAAAGACTTGGAGCTGCAAACACCTTTTTTCTATCCATGTAATGCCACCCGAAAAGCTCACAAGGAGGTGTGGCGTTTACTGGTTAACAATCTCTTGTTTTAACGCTGATGGAGCGATATAATAATTTCCTTAATCCTTTTTAAAAAATTCGATCATGCTGACTAAAATGAGGCATTACTGGCCAAAAGACTAGAATTAAACGCAACATTAAAACGGTGGTGGAAAACGATGCTGGCGTGCTAACAAGAAGTCAAATGACCCAACAGACAAGTTTTCTGACTGCATTGCAGTTGTTCATGTGGACATATTGAATGGCATGACCACACGGTCCCTAGTAATCGACACCGAAAAAAACTAACAATGAGGGCGGGGGAGGGGGGGATTTGGTTCAATGTCACACATAAGGTTATTTCACTCATTTGGTGAGAAACAGTTTGGATGGTGTGCGAAGCCGGAGTACCCAGAGAGAACCACCGCTCGTTGGCAACTAATTGACAAACTTTCACACATGCACCAGCTGTGTTCAAACACGTGCCGGTTCAGTGGTGTGAGGCTAGCGATCACCAGCGAAACCGCCTTAGACCACTCGGCCACCGAGGTCCCAAACTATGAGCTTGAAATGGACATTTCTGCGTTTAGCAGAAACTCAAGACAACTTGAGCATTTCTGTGATGCGAATGTGAGAGGTGAATTTGTAGTGAGAAACAAAACTTCCTTCGGACCAGGAAAAGATTCAAATATTGATATTTTATATACTCTCTGAGCCATTTTCCCACAGATAATAAAGGAGAACAAACATTCATATTAAACCTGTGTAAATCAGAATCTGCATATTTAAAGAGCATTCGAACTAATGAGAATACTGACATTAAGCAAGCGGATAAAGGTTAATACATTGTTATCACGAACATTATGAGGTCATGCTATTGGGAATGCTCATTGTCAGTCGCACATACGAGCCACTCACGGGAAGTATTAACAAGAAAACAAACGGCAAACTCAGAAAGCCAAACATCAGGATACGGTGTGACAAAGTCAGAAAAAAAAATCCTCAATAAATTTGAATCGAAATCTAGTCAATTATGTAGGCTTTCAAAACTTCATAAGTCAAAGCGAATAATAGATGTTATAGAGGAACAAAACTCATAACTTAATAATGTTTTGAATTCAACGGATTTAAAATTTGGACCTATCGTAGTGGGTCCAGTATGCTCAACTAGCCGGCTAAGCCAACTCATTGACACACATTTGAAACCATGTATGCAAACTGTACTATCATATATCAGGGATGATGGACACTTCTTAAAGCATTTCAGGTGACATAAAAGATAAAGAAGTGTTTTGATGTCACAAATTTATGTGTAACATTTCCCATAATGTCACCATCAAAGCCAATGAATACTGGTAAACAATCATCCCACAAAAACTAACGCACGGTTTAGCAAGGAGTTCATTCTCTCGGGTATCAAATTGATACTGGAAAATAACTCTTTTGAATTTTCAAACAAGAACTATAAGCTTAGCACATATTAGGAACGGCAATGCGAAGTAACTTCCAGATTACAAAAGTCTTTCAAGCGTTTTTTTGAATGACTACTGTGCCTTTATATTCGACACATCAAAAGGTTACTCAAGCCGTATTACCCAAATGATTGCAAAATTCGGCTTGAGTAAATGACATATTCAGCCGACAAAGTTACTTTTCTGGATCTACTACTGATACGTAGAGGCATTAGGATTATCGCAGGTATATTTTATAAACCGACAGACACCAAGATCATTTGCATAGTCTGTCGATTTCAATAAAAGCCACAAAATATTATTGGAGTAACTTGTTTTTCGACAAAAACATTCTTTAGTTATATGTCTTCTCGTACCATCATTTCAAGATAATGAAACAAGTCAGATACGGAATTCGGAACGACACACTGGGCAATCCCCACAAAACCTCTTTTCTTCAAAATCCCATGAAATGTTGGAATACGTTTACAATTCGGCCCACGGTCAAGCAGAAAGGTGTCATGAAATTTCTTCAACATATATTATCCTTGTTCCCATTCACAAACCAATTCAAATTTTCAGGAAAACTGCGGTCGACCCGCTTTTTTATTCAAATTTCATCACTATAGAAACTATAAAAGTTACGCAGGCTACACTGCAAGTGACCTCGGAAAGCAATTCGCATGTGTCCGTTTGGAAGACTGAAATTGTCAACCAGGATAGTAATATAGCTATTAATTACTAACGAGAGATCCTGAAGGATCTTGGCGCCCACCATTGTCCGATAATTGTAAGCTAATGACAAGAGGATATTTTTGTCCATTGTTACTCAGAAGAAACGCTTGATTAGTAATTTTGTTTACAGAACGAAAAAGATCGAAAAAGGGACACTGGAAAACACCAAGATTTCATCTTTCTAAGTTTCAGGAGTGTCAGGATTTCTAGAAACTTTACTTATGTCGGTTGTTATAGTACAAGAGAAATGAGCAAAGTTAGTCTGAAAGTGACTGTCCGGAGGATCCTTCGTCTTCGTTTTGTAGTATTTTATTTTTGCACTTGTCATCATTGGATACTGGAAGCGAAGACAAATCTCTTTGACACTTTGGCATGAGCTATGAAACATACTTAAGATTTTATAATTAAGACCTAATGCTAATTCTGTTCTGCTTACTGGGCTAGTTTGAGATATATCTTTTAAGATACCATGCTCGAAAATAGTAAGATGTTACAATACTTAATACTGAAGGGATCTGGTCCACGCAGTAATGTTGAAACTTCGAAACTGTCTGAATCCTGATTATCTCCCTTGGATCGAAACACGCAGTAGTCTATAGTTGTTGAGTTGTGACGTTGTGTCACAAGAGTGCCGTTCCTTCATGTAGCCGACCCGTCGGCAGACGAAACGGTGGGGCAGTTCACTTGCAACTGCATGGACTAAAGAACACTGATTTAAAATTTGAAGAAATACATTTTAATTCCGAATTATTTGAACTCCTTGATATGGAAGGTGAAGGTATGGATACTCTCTATAGTGAATATATAGAAAATGCCCCACCGTTTGATCCGCCGACTCTTGTGATGCAATGTTACAACTCGGGAATACCGTATTAATTTGAAGTGTAACTTGGATTTCGAATCGGACCAAAATAGGTATCTTGCACAACTAGGCCCCATGTGGGACCTGTGTACCAAATTTCAGAAAGATCCATGAAGTAGTTCCTGAGAATTCACGATAACAATGTTTCAAGGGGAAATTCAAGATGGCCACCTGGCGGCCACATTGGATTTTCGAATCGGACCAAAAAGGTATCTTGCACAACTAGACCACAAGGGGAACCTGTGTACCAAATTTGAGGAAGATCCATGCAGTACTTCTTGAGAAATCACGATAACAAAGTTTCATGGGGAAATCCAAGATGGGCGCCTGGTGGCCATATTGGATTTTCTAATCGGACCGAAAAAGGTATTTTGGACAACTAGATCTCAAGGGGAACCTATGTACCAAATTTGAGAAAGATCCATGCAGTACTTCCTGAGAAATCACGATAACAAAGTTGCATGGGGAAATCCAAGATGTCCGCCTGGTGGCCATACTGGATTTTCGAATCGGATCAGAAAAGTTATCCTGCACAACTAGACCATAGGGGGAACCTGTGTACCAAATTTGATAAAAATCCATGCAGTAGTTCCTGAGAAATCGCAATAACAAAATTTCATGGGAAAATCCAAGATGGCCGCCTGATGGACATATGGG
Source organism: Hanleya hanleyi (assembly GCA_036873755.1). Lineage (NCBI taxonomy): Eukaryota > Metazoa > Mollusca > Polyplacophora > Lepidopleurida > Hanleyidae > Hanleya > Hanleya hanleyi. Next base: position 16,347 of record JAVTVY010050979.1, read on the forward strand.
ATTTTGGAATTGGACCAGAAAAGGTATCTTACACAACTGGACCACAGGGGGAAACTGTGTACCAAATTTGAGAAAGATTCGTGCAGTACTTCCTGAGAAATCACGATGGCCGCCTGGTGGCCATATTGGATTTTTGATTCGGACAGAAAAGGATATCTTGCACAACTAAACCCTAAGGGGAACCTGTGTACCAAATTTGAGAAAGATCCATGCAGTAGTTCCTGAGAAATCGGGATAACAAGGTTTCATGGGGAAATCCAAGATGGCTGCCTTGCGACCATATTGGAATTTCGAATCGGACCAGAAAAGGTAGCTTGCACAACTAGACCCCAAGGGAAACCTGTGTACCAAATTTGAGAAAGATCCATGCAGGATGTCCTGAGAAATCGCAATAACAAAGTTTCATGGGGAAATCCAAGATGGCTGCCTTTTGGCCATATTGGATTTTCGAATCGGATCGGAAAAGGTAACTTGCACAACTAGACCCCAAGAGGAACCTGTGTACCAAATTTGAGAAAGATCCATGCCGTACTTCCTGAGAAATCACGATAACAATGTTTCATGGGGAAATCCAAGATGGTCACCTGGTGGCCATATTGGATTTTCGAATCGGACCAGAAAAGATATCTTGCACAACTAGACCCCAAGGGAAACCTGTGTACAAAATTTGAGAAAGATCCACGGAGTAGTGCCTGAGAAATCGCAGTAACAAAGTTTCATGGGGAAATCCAAGATGGCTGCCTGGTGGCCATATTGGATCTTCGAATCGGACCAGAAAAGATATCTTGCACAACTAGACCCCAAGGGAAACCTGTGTACAAAATTTGATAAAGATCCATGCAGTAGTTCCTGAGAAATCGCGGTAACAAAGTTTCATGGGGAAATCCAAGATGGCCGCCTCGTGTCCAGAAAAGGTATGTTGCACAACTAGACCCCAAGAAGAACCTGTGTACCAAATTTGAGAAAGATCCATTCAGTAGTTCCTGAGAAATCGCGATAACAAGAATTGTTTACGGACGGACGACGGACGGACGCCGGACGGACGACGAACCACGGACGAAAAGCGATTTGAACTGGTGATGGTGGGCTAAAAAGGTAATAATAATGCATATAGGTGCAGTCCACAGTGGACCTCTCGTTGCTAGAAATAGACCCTCTTCCTTCTTTATTTGTTGCCAAATCCTCCAGAAAATCCCTATAAAAGTATATATTTTTGGTGCTAGTTATGCAGTTTTAACCTGGAACCAATTTTCGTCTCTCAGAATGTACTTTTCTGGAAAATCTATTAAAATTAAAATTTCCTGGGAAAATTTTGACAATCGATTTCAATAAGATGTTCAGCAGCAGTGCTCCCCATCTCTGTGTGAGATGGAAAACCTATTCGAAACATGGAGTCGACCATGACCCTATTTATAACACCTTAAAAACGCGCGAAAACGAGGCTGGCGATTTTGAAAGAATGATAGTACCCTTTAAGCTTGGAACTATGAATATTCTTTTCTAAAATGGAAGGATAATTATCATGTGGTCAAACCCGGGCGCTCTGCTGTATTATAATTTTCAGTGGGGACCAATAGTCCGAACCTATTGACTACATCCTATGTGACACATGTGACCCCCTTTATTTTGCCGCCTGAACGAGGATGAGGTGGGATCAAAATGAAAGTGTACGACCCAGGATATTGGCCAATAGCTGGGACTAACTTCGGATCGCTGTGTATTGCAGTTGTCAAGCTACAGCTCGGAATAATTTGGATGTGATGTTCAAATAGGGCGATGCGCCTTGTGTTCGATTTCGATGAAAGCCGATCACATATGTCCAAGAGGCAAAAGTACTACCGAGCCTTGCTGACGAATTAGATCGATTCTGTGAATATTTGTCCGACTATACGTTAATTTTCAAAACGATTTACTGTTTTATTGGCCCTTGATTCACAATCTACATGCATCAGAACTCTAGCAACATTCCATTACATGTGCTTCATCAATGATTCATTGAAATCAGGCGCACGTTTCTCTTGATGCGATGACGATGGTTACCTTGTCGATCTGGGCTCAAAGTGGTCATCAGCTTTTCTGCGTGGAATGTCACCGTTTGACTTCAAACATCACGACATGGATGCTACAAGTCTCTGTAGCCTCATTAGCGTCATATTGTCAAGGTGTACGTTTTCCCTGTATAGCCCTAAATGGGCTATATACGAAAGGCTAAAAGGCTCCGCATCACAAGTTAACTCGCTTGGCTTTGCAAAGAGGTATCCAGAAATCGAGCGCTGTGGGAGTGGGGATGTGGCTTAAACGATATCTGCCATGCCGTGTAGTTACTCTACTTTCAAATCAAATAAGTGAACAAGTCATTTTGTACGGTTTATCAATGATTTCTTTTCTTTACTATAGCTATCACCAATATTATATAAGACTTACAACACTCTCATTTACAAATGGATATATAATTGTTATCTACAGTATGTCACTCAATAAGCTAGAGTCATATCCCTAACCGTAATTAATTATTGACATATATAACTGACCTGTTGTATCCTTTTTCCTTCCTCGGGACTCTGCCCTTCTAACCTATACCTCGCCTGTCCATACTGCCATATGTGTCCCACCAAGTGTGCCTGGCAGGGAAAGTTTTCTCACAATATGCCTTGCCAAAAGTCCCCTGACGAGTTCCTTGATTTTCGCCCACTGTTTTCCTTTATAGTGGTCAAATGGCCTAAAGCCTTTCTCTATTCTTTGGGATGTCGTCATTTTTACGCTCACCCATTGGCCCTTGATTTGCTCATCACTCTTTCTATATTCTCGATCTTCAGTCGCTATGGAACAAATCTATTAACAGCTTTTCTGTTGGGAACTGATGAATCATATTTTGTCTCTGAAATCACACGATACAGTGAGTCATACCTAGTATCCATTATCTCTGATGCGAGTTAATTAACACAGGTCGAATAAATTAGTCCAACCTATCCCGGTGCCTTAAGCATCGCAATAAATCAGATATCATCAGGTTTGTATGATAATTATTAGATGCTACAAGAGCCCACAGAGAGTATCCCCTTTTTGGAATAAAGTTTTCCCATCTGTTTAACTGGGCAATTTCGCCATTATTATATGCTGCATTCTGACTCGTATACACATATACATCATACAAATAAACCCTCGAGGTCACCATCAAATCATAGGTTCTCTGTTCACTCAATTATTGAACCATAACCCTTAATTTGTTTTGGTTTTCTTGTTATACTTTCATACGAAAATGCATCCAACGCCGCAAGATTATCTCACATTCACGGGCTATCAGTTCCATCAGTTTAGAACATCGCAAATCGACTTATTACTCGCCACTCAGTTATTAGCATATTTTGTTTATAACTTTCACCAAAGTTTCCAATTTCATAACCAATTATCATATTATTTCATATTTGCTCTATCATATTGTTCTATGATATGACATACCCCCTCAATAACGAATTTGAGACCCTTCAAATTGTAGAACTACGGGTGGAGGTCAGGTGATCAGAAAGTACATGAAACTGTTGGTGAAGAGATCTGTCTTTGGTATGTACCCATTCACCATATAGTATAAGATAGCCCACTGAATGTGGCGCAGCAGGTGGAGAGGGTCCATCCTCGCACTGGAAGAGCATCAGTTGGGGCCGATCTGAGCGTATGCAGATCACCCGTGGTGGAGCCACTTACTCGTGTAGAAAGTGCTCATCCCGGAAGATCTCAGGTATGGAGATCGGCCAATCCCTCGTGATGTCGATGCGTAGACTGGAACAGGAGGGAAGGGTCATAGGCCGACTACAGTGTGTAAAAATCGTTGTAAAAAAAAACGTTACATGAGCACAACGAGTACATGTAAAAGTAGAAGAAAATACCGGAACCAACAATATAGTTTGGTTTGGCCTGTTACGACATTGACATACAGAGAGAATCAATAGTACAAGATAGTATACAATATATGCGAAAAGTAGAGAAAGGTCAGTGGAAACCTAATCTACTCCATGTATACTACACTGCTTGTTGACAATACACCGCGCACTTGGCCGCGTACATGATTAAAGTGGTAGAGACAAAATATCCTGAAGGAAAGATAAAACGTGTTCAAGCGTGTGAGCATTGACACGCGTCAGGAACTCTCGTGTAACTGCATATTTTATCGGTATAACACTGCCTGGCTAAATTGTGAAACATATCAATTTGAGCCTCAGGACATGTTTGTGAAAACAAGGCTGAATTAGACCGAGCTATCCCATATTGTACAACGCTGTGCCGCCCGACAGAAATAGCTGTCTGTACGACGAATGGAATACAGGGACCATACGCCAACAGCAAGATATCATCACGAGATCGAAGCATGAATATTTGCTATGGATCAATTAGAAAGACACATACCAACACAGTTACAGTCTAATAATGGTTAGAGTACGCTTAAATTTTTCATCAAAGACGACCGTGCTGTCGGGATGTAGTTCCCTGTAGGTGAGTGATATGAAACACGTTAGGATTAAAAAGCTGAAGCCGTATACATTAGGAGTTCTAGGTAAATAGATCTAATGGTAATCAAATCATACATGTATATGAACTTGCGTATATGTAAACTAACAAATCGATATACAAATTGTGGGTTATCTAACAATTTCTCTGTTGGTGCCTTTCAGACCAAACATCGCTCCTGTTACCAAAAAGACAGTCGATCATTGAATTTTAGACACAACTTATGGGAACGCAACTCCCAGAAGAGCAATGTAACAACAATTACACATTTCATAAGAATGATTGGAATTTGGAATTTTGATTCAACAGAGGTGTGGGACGACACTTGATGAAGCCGATGACTCGACCAAATCATGGTATCATCATATACCCTCAAGTGATAAGAGAAATGAACGATCGAAAGTGATGAAATAACGATCGAAATGGACTCCACATACTTAGTGTACCAAACTGGCATTCGTAGAACGACCCTAGTCCATGGAAATGGAAGAGGAATAACACAGTAAATATTCCACACGTAATTGAAAATATTACAACTTGAATTATCTGTGTCTTAGACATCTTAGACATATCATGGAAGAGAAGATCTACAATTGTATATTCGAAAACGAAATAATTTACTAGTGTCTGACCATAAGATTGAAGAGTTTTTTTCCAGGGAAAATGTACCAAATGTGATACACACAGAAGTGTAATTTGGAGCATATGGGAAAAATTGTACATAGCCCTTTTTCCATGTGATAATTCGGTAAATAGTTGACAAGATTCATGGTGTCCATTCGTATGAACATCTCACGTAATATAAAATTAAGCATGAATACACCAGAACAATATTTTGTCTACAAGATTGAAGGATTATTGAACAGTGAGAATGACAAATTCCCTGGACATTATAGCATACTGGAATTTTCAAACAACGATGGAGTTCAAACAGGTAAGTTACTACTATTTGTTTTTTTCGACAACTACATATCTGTATTGTCTCCTATAACTGGGAATAAAATATCATAATCATATGATCGTCTTATTGTTAAATTTATAACATCAAATACCAATCACGATATAGCAATACACCATATTATTGTTACATGAGATAGACATGTGATTTACCCAGAAAGGCAAAACAATCAAAAAGAAATGTATTTCGCTGATTAGAAGCGAAGAAAAGTCTAGTGACGTAATAAAATTATGTACGTCTCCTTTCGAGGGACACTGGACCGAACTCGGGACATTCTTTCCATAAAGGAGAGAATGCATCAAGTTTAAGGCCTGTGAAAATATTTGTACAACACCGTCACTAAAATTCCAAACATTTATAAATTGGTAATCACCACGTATGAAGAAGACAATCATTAAATTTTGCAGTGCCTGTCAAATAAAGGCATCTTAGTTCCAGTAGTGGACACTTTCAAAAGCTATAAGGTACTTCATACATGTAATTCAAAACATTATTATCAAGTGACGTGACTTTAGAAGGAGACGAAAATGACTGTCTCGGCATACAGAGATGTATGGGCAACTTGCCAATTTGTTAAAACAGTATATTTGCAGGACTCATTGGCTTCCATTGATATATAGGATCGTGTCCAGTGAAGTGAGAAATAGCTATTCCGGGCCCTGGATCAGCCTTTCGCTCTTCACCGACTTTCGATACACACATCCTCCTGTGTTGAAGAGGTCTCAAACTTTAGAATCATTCAAATTAGTTTTTGCCCTGCGAAAGAGAAAACTACTTCAAAAATATTTTTTTCCTATTATGGTTTGCAAACCAAGCACAAACTCCAATCACCATACGTTTGTATGAGTCGCGTTGTATTTGATCTCTAATATTTTGTGACGTCGACAATTCCAAATATTCAACTGATACCGCAAGCGCATGGGACAATCGAAGACACCATATACCAGTGGCATGTGAATTAATTTCAATCCCCGACAGTAATTTAGCTGATTTATGGGGGACAGTCCGCATATTGAGTGGGACAGACGCAGGAATCAATATTATTCTAAGGGTCTCCTGAAAGATAAAAACATGTATAGTGAGATTAATTTCATTGATCTCATTATGTTATAGAGGGATTCAATAACTTAGTTGGGCATTTATCCGACTATTAAACAAGTGGCGAGTGGCATACGCATATGGAATAACACTGAGGACCTGCAGTGAACTCAACGCCATCCCATAGACTGACTCGTACCAGTAGTTAATTTGTGGAATGTAAATGCTTGTGAATTTGAAATGCGCAGGACAACACCAACCACACAGGTATCCTCGTCTCAATCTGAAAAAAAAACACAACAATACTCTATAATCATTATATATCTTCATAATTTCAACATTATCTCGTCATCATTTTGCTTTGGTCGCTAAATCGCTATTAACCTCACCATGACTATTAAACGTATAATTCAGTATTGTTCAAGACAATGTCAAAATCACTGAATTCTCAATATCATCATAATCATCACCGTCATCAATATCATCATCATCTCACATATAAATCAACATAGCATCATTTCTTGCCCCAGGAATGAAAAGACTGTGCAAAATTCTTGTTTCCGTATATATATTTGTATAACCGCTAAAATTACATTGCTTTGCACAATCCAAACACAATCAACTTTACTTCGTCCTATCGTGTTTGTGTTATCGGCAATGCAAGTTATTGGCTGTCCACTGTCCCAATGTGTCGAGGAGAAAATTTCCCCATCTTCCTTGGACTTGTGGATTGGGTCCCATATGAACAACTCATACTAGGGCCAGTGCCTGCCGTCGTCACGGATAAAATGGACCATTCTATTGCCGTAATGTTAAAATACCAAACATTATGTCTCGTCTAATGTCTATAAACCTTCTTTCTCAATATCCATAACAAATCTCCAAATACCCTTTCCAACTATTTCTATTACTCAAGTCATCTCGATATCTCTATTATTATACTGCATCATATCAGCTTGGGGGAGCGACCCGTCAGCGTACGATCAAAGTTCACCTATTTAACCCTAGTTATAGATTAATCAAGGAATAGACCTGTAACTTATGTGATCATTTACCCGCAGATGTCTACGGCATAATACCACATAATTAAGTGCATAACTTCTAAACCACCGTCCAAAGACATCTGTTTCCAGGTTGCGCTTAATAATCACAATTCCACAAAATATATCCTGTATTATCCACATCAAACTTCGCCGTATATCCAGTAGTAACTATATTTTATCTCCGACACTCTTCAATGATTCCGTGCTTATTTAATCCCATATGGCGTCTCGTAAAGAGCCCAACATCAAATGCTCTTACAGATCTCTATGCCCACGTCCGTCCTATCAATATTTAACAGTAAACAGATCAATACGTTGTGATTCATTGTCGTCAGACTTCGTAAATTAACTCTCCATTGCACGAATTCATTTCTCTAATTTATATTCAAAGTCTTCATTAAATATTTCATCACTCTTTATTCTTCTAATAACTCATTAATCCCATATTTTAAACATGTCGTGTTTCCATATTTATCACGAACAGGCACCCTGACATAGTGCAAATAGACCTTTATCCATGGCCAAAATCATCACTATACTTCAACTATCACTGGGAATTTCTAATCAATCACACAACGAATTATCTCCACTATTAATTCAATCTCAATTGGTTCAATGTTTTCTCTCCTAGTTTGTAAATTTTCTGAACGGAAAATACAATCCAGATAGTTAGTTTGTAGGTAAATTGCCACCTCACTAAAACATAACAACCGCCCTCATTAATATACACATTAATCTGAGGATAGGAGCAACGGTCATTCATCCCTGGTGAGTCATAGTTTTCCTAAGTCTTTAAACATAACCTTTGGGAGCTTGTCTTAAAATACGTACATTCTTCTCTGTAATTATTTCTATGCTCACAACATATCCTCGGTCCATAATCATTTCTCTGTTTGTTTTGAACTGGCTGCCTGACATTCTCAAAAAGTCCCAGATCATCTATTTGATCGGGTTGAATAATGTCTCGAGCCTGTTCGGCCGCCTTAACTTGGGGCGTGGGGGTCACTCCTACGTCTCCCTTTTGCTTCTCAATACAAACTACACTAGTTCCTGAATCTTCAGGGATAACGGGTAACGGTTCGACTAACTTAGTCCCCTTCATTACAAAGTTATCCTCTGGTATCTCATTTTCATAAATAGCAAATACGTCATTATCCTTAATCTGGACAAGTTCCAACCAAGGTTTTGTAGGGCCCACGTGGCGATTAACACATTTCTTCAATCGGTTGCTATGGACAATACTCTCGACCAATTTATTTGATTGAACATTCCTAAGTTTAAAGTTCAATAACCCCACTTTAGTAACAACTCTAAAAGGACCTACCCATTTCGAATTTAACTTTTTCGAAAAGTGTTTAGGGGTATCTGGTAACCATAGATAAACAATATCTCCAACTTTAATATCTGTGTCTTTACATCTCATGTCATAGAAATACTGTTTTCCATTTTCTTCAGTAGATCCATAATAATAGCGGCGTACTCTCCTTCCGTGTCTCTTTGACCGGTCAAAAGCCTTATTCTGGCTTTGATTTTGGTAATGTCCCTTACCTTGAGGGTTCCTATTTTGTCCATTCCCATTTTGTCTATACCCCTGATAATGTTCACGCGGATTCGTTCGAAGAGCGGCTAGCTGTTCCTTTAATTCGTCTATCTGTACTTTTAAATTGGCCTCATAGACATTGTCTATTTGTGGTTGTTTCGCTGATGCCATTTGAGAAGTAATTTCTGCCAGCTTGGAACACTGTATGGTAGTGTCCAAATCAGGCGGATTTTGCATGATGACTTGGCACGCTATTTCAGGTCTCAAACCTCGGATAATCTGCAATTTAGTTACATCATGTGTTTTCCCTAGTCGGCAGGCCAGTGCTAACACTGAATCAATAAATGTGCTTGTCGCCTGTGACGAGCCCTGCCTTAAGGCACAGAATGCGGTCTCCAAATTAAACATCTGTCTTACGTTTAAGTATTTATTTTCAAACGCCTGGCGTAATCGTGGCCAATCTTCGCGTTGGGCGTCGGGCAGATACATACACCAGACTTCCGCAGTATCTTTTGTGAAGAGCTGAAAATACTGTGCCTTTTGATCATCATGAATACGATTTAAATTCAAAAAGATTTCGAATTTTTGGAGCCAAATTCTAGCATCTTCGTGTGCACCTCCAGAAAATTTCTCTGGACGGGTGGCATTCATCATAGCCATCGCTATTTCTTCGTTATGCACAAGATCTGCATTTATAATGACCTCATCAACAAGTTCATTTGCCAAATCCTGATTATCAACTAATTCATCTACAAAAAGATCCTCACCGAATGGTCCAACCAATTCTGGCTCTTCATCGTTATCGAGAGGTTCCTGGTCTAACACAGGATCTCCTAATGGTTCCCCCAAATTTTCTAATGGGGCTGCAAAATTTTCTAATGGCTCCCCGGGATTTTGTAAAAGCTCATCAAGATTCTGTAAGTGCTGCCCAATATTTTCTAAGGGCTCATCAAGATTTTCTAATTCTTCCGGTAGATTTTCTAATGCTACTGGCTCATCAAAGTTCCGTAAGTGTTCCTCTCCTTGAGCTTCAGTATTTAACACAGGCTCTTCAAATTCTTCCCCCTGAATTACATTATTTATCGCATTACTATTTAGCAATATCTGCGACGGGACATTATCTGCATCCTGACCAAATTCAGGCTGTGGGTCTACTATTCCCTGATCTATAGGCACCCCTTCGTCGCGGACAACTATATCCTGTACATCTATTCTCTTTAACACGGGACTATCTCGATCATCATCTTCAAACACCAGATATAGCAATTGATAGATCACCAGTTGCAAAACCCTGGACGGCCACGGAAAAACCCGCTGAACCAATCCATCAAGTAATAAAGAAATCATGACTTGTGATGTAGAAAAACTAATCTCTGAAATTTTGTACGGTCACGGCAAAAAGCGCAAAACCAATCCACCAATCTGCCTAAAAGGGTTCTAGCACCATGTCAAGGTGTACGTTTTCCCTGTATAGCCCTAAATGGGCTATATACGAAAGGCTAAAAGGCTCCGCATCACAAGTTAACTCGCTTGGCTTTGCAAAGAGGTATCCAGAAATCGAGCGCTGTGGGAGTGGGGATGTGGCTTAAACGATATCTGCCATGCCGTGTAGTTACTCTACTTTCAAATCAAATAAGTGAACAAGTCATTTTGTACGGTTTATCAATGATTTCTTTTCTTTACTATAGCTATCACCAATATTATATAAGACTTACAACACTCTCATTTACAAATGGATATATAATTGTTATCTACAGTATGTCACTCAATAAGCTAGAGTCATATCCCTAACCGTAATTAATTATTGACATATATAACTGACCTGTTGTATCCTTTTTCCTTCCTCGGGACTCTGCCCTTCTAACCTATACCTC
>JAVTVY010050980.1:0-28182 GCA_036873755.1 Hanleya hanleyi
AAAGGCTTCCGTAAAATAAAAATCTAAATGCATAAATTTCTTGTCTAGTATTATATGATCATGAAATAAAATATCATTTCTGTTTCTTTAGCAGTTTCCTTGTAATATTAATGGGAAAAGATGGTACCGATTTGACGCGAATTTTTCGCGATATTCCCGACAGTATAGGTTTTGATAACTTTCCTTTGCAAACGCATCCATAGAATGAAAACCTAAATACATATATTCATCTCAGTATTATAGGATCATGAAAATATAAATGTCATGAATTATTTTCATAAATAATATCATTATCTTCAGCTATTTCTTTCGATGTTTACTTGAACACGCGTAACGCGACTTGTCGAGATTTTTAACGAAATTCGCCAGGACAGGCTTCCATATAAAAAGCTTAGGTTGGGACCATTATCCGGAGGCTAAAATGACACCTAAGACCTTGATTCAAAACTATATTTGATGTATGTCACAGCTTATAAAAAGTGGCATTGCAACACTAGATTGCTTTTGATCAAAGTGGCAAATGAACAGAAAATGACAATTTGGTCAGAACAGATACGAAAGTATTGTGTTTTGTAAAAAACAATGGTACCGTACCATTAGTACAAATTTTATTTCTAAATATATAGTCGCATTACCTTAGCCCCATAAAGAAGATAAGGTATCTTGTAATAATGAAGTTCAAATTCAAACTTAGTTCCGTAGGACATGAAATATGAAAATTAAAATACCCGGTAGCTCAATTAAACGTATTGGTATGCCGTACTGAAAGCCTCAGTTTATTCACTGCTAAAATGTTCATTTGCTTACTATTTGTCATGAAAATATTATTATATACAAAAACGAACTTAAGTTTTGTGACAAATGAATCGTATCCATAAATTTCGTTTCAATATATGACGCTAAACCATGACTATAAATGATAACCGTATGGGACGACTGCCTATGAATCGAGTCTGCATGTTAATCGAGTTGTCTCCCTTGAAACTTTCAATGTTTTGCCCTCAAGCTGATGCGCGCAGTCTGTTTACATCAGCGATGACGTCACAGGATTCTCGTCTATAGAGTTTGTAACTCCCTAAACTGTCGGTGAAACAACGATATTTCTAACAGTATGAGGTATACAATCTGACGCCGTGAGAATGTTGCGAATGTGTGTCCGTCAGATACAGTCTAGGTATCGGATAACCCTCAAACACTTTTGAGAGCATTTATTTAGAGCACCATTAAGCGTTTCTGAACAAGAAGTACCATAATAGATAACAATTTCTGAGTTTATTGAGTTGTTTAAACTACACGATTTATGGAAAATTTAGGTAATAAAGATAGGTGGCAACTCACTAGGTTAGCGTTACACTATGATGAAGATCAAAGCAGTGATGCGAGCAATGTGACGAGATTATAATAACATAATGACTGAAAATAAATCCGAAATGGTAAATATCGTAGCTAGTACTCACCACGGCATGTGCAAGAAACCCTACGCGGGTGTGGTGTGCACACGCACTGACATCCCGTCTCACGTACGGCTCTCCAGCCGGTCCAAATTTAGCATTGTTCGAGATGGGAGGTCCGATTATAAACTGCTATATCCGAATAAATATAGGTTCACCCAAACGTATTTACCCCTACAAAGATTCTACAATATATCACCTTCCCTATGGTACAAATTAATGTAATTTATGATTTTATTTGGCGGATCTAAATTCGATTTAGACGAAGTAGTAGTGTGAATCCCTTCTCCATGTTAAACGAATGGGAGAATGCCTTGACCGACAGCATAGGTCTACAAAAGACGATTGATTTCACCCTCCTGCATTACCAATGAAACATTTATTTACCCCTCACCAGAAAGATAAAGGTTTACCTGAAAATCCATGTAATTATATTTGTGAAAAAAATATGAGAAATTACGTCAAAACACTTTAGAAAGAGAGCGAAATTCAGCTTTTTGGCGGAGTCACGGTCGGCTGAACGCCTACGGTTGTGTCTGATTGGACGAAAGTTAATATGCTGAGCAGCGGCCTGAGGTCAACATATGGTCAGCGTATAGCGTGTGCGAGTTAAGTCTCATTGATTTATGACTGGCTTTCTTTGGTAGGCCTTATGTTTAGAACTGATCCAGGCGATGATAAGGCCCAACTATTGTGATTCAAGCGAGATTTAGACATCAGACCATAAATGACGAGGAGTTGTGTGTTTAACTCCGTGGATTTAGTTTAAAGACGTTCCTCACCTTTGCTGATGCGCACAACGTCGCGCATGTATTTATAGCGTGAATGTCAAATGACGTTGCATTAGGTAGTCTCCCTTTGATCACGCTGCTAACAGCACACCGTCACGCCATAGCAACGTCAAATGATTTCCGGTCACTTTTAGAGGAAATCTGCGTCGAACGATGTTAGAAGTCAAACGAGTTCGTTGACCCCATTATTGGATGGGAATAATTAGCTATAGGCTTTAACAGTTCGACAATTCCATGGGCAAATTATCATTGAATTCAGATGGAAATGGTCCAGTCCGAAAGACAAAGACCACGTGAACATGAGCAACGGCCATTGATATTCGTTGGTGTGTGACAATTTTTGGAGCAAAATCGTACAATTTAAATTTTATCATTTTTTTTACAAATTAGACAAAAACGCCCCATACATTTAGGTGGCGTCATGAGCTTGAAAGTGGGTTCGATGACTTAGTAATGTTTTTCTCGAAATGAATTTGTATATTTCCAAGGTACGTCCGTGCAAAATTTGGTGAAATTCTGACGATGATTTCTTAGGGTGAGGAATGTCCTCTTATTGGGCCTAAAGATTGTGGTTCAAGCCAGAGTTAGATCTCAGACCATAAATGGTGTGTTTAACTCAGTGATTTCGCTTTAAAATAGTATCTTTTTCATTTGTTAGATGGATTCAATATTGAGTGAGGACAGTACATTCATTTACCTCGGTCAAAAAGAGACAGTGGTACTCCGGCGGTAACTGTATCATATTATTATTGACTCCGGCGGTAGTCAGATCTCACTCCGCCGTATGTTGTATCACGACTTCCACACAGGTCATATTCATGCGTCTTAAAATCATCGAAATTCTTCCTTTTCACATATAAATATCATCTTGCCATTAAAAGGCAACCTCGTTTTACATAACGATCGTAGGTATATTCTTGATTAAATAGATAAAATGCATATTTGATGTAGTTTTTCTAAGAAAGGTTTGTAGATTCGGCTTCTAATGAATATAATTGTCTATTTAGAATTATCACCCTACTGAATCGACGAGTATGATTATAGGTGAATGCACCAGTCCATTTGTCATGCGACCATGAACTGTAGGTTGGATCACTTCACATTGAAGCCGCATAAGAGCTGCAATGTTATAATGAGGCAACATATGATTATATATCAGATATGTCGACAGTCCATTGTAGCTACCATTTGTCCTGGCAACAGTCCATTTGGCGAATCATTGGCCAAGGTTACACGGTTCACGTCAGTTCGGACTGACCGTATTTTGACCTACCATGGACTGTCGATCGATCCGATGATGATACAATGGACTGTCGTAATATGAGACAGAGAATAAACTATTAATGGTTCATATTCCTCTTAAACACACACAAGTGGAAGGAATCGAGAGATGAATGAGTCAGTGATACATGAGGCAGATATTAAGTTCCCACGTGTTCATTTTGTGCTTATTTCCGCACACTATAATTCGATGCTAATACCTACCATGGACTGTCTACCAACACCTAAAAACACCTCTCGCCGCAAAAATGTTTAAAAATTTTGTTAACTTGAAATAGTAATAACCCTACATTTGGTGACAATATAGTACGATATCTCTCCTCCAAAAAATGACTGGACACCAGTAACCATACCTGTCATCGATATGCTGAAAATCGTTCATTTTCGGCTGTGGTGACTGTCGTCCGGTCAGACACACGCCCACGCTTGATAACGAAAGCACCGAAAAACCTACCATTGATTGTGATTTGACACGTGACCGGCGGTTTTCACCTATAATCATACTCGTCGATTCAGTAGGGTGATTATCCCGTTCTCAAAACACGTCAGCTAGTTAAAAAAACGTACCATCTAACGATTGAGACAATTTGATATCGTTGATAGGGTATGGTTCTGACATATCAACGTAAAAACCAACAAGTTGTCCTACCATTTTTCACGCCCTTCCCTCCGGCGGAAGTTCACCCTCCGGCGGAAGTTGGAGCAGCCGTTTGGTATGCAGGGTGTGAGGGTTCAGCTTGTTGAACTAGGCATTCTCGTCTCGCGAGACTCCCTACTGCGAGAAAGAGTCTCACGGGTAAATGGCAACCTGTAACCATCTCGGTCATCTATACGCGGTAAGACTGACCCTGGGATCGTGTGTATCCATTTACAGCCTACTTTCGGCAAGTGCGAGAGGGAATTTCCAGAAATCAATACCACGTGACTTCGTCAGCCAATCAGCTAAAGTCTACCGACGTAACCCCAACGTAACTCGCCATTTTCGAATCATGTGATGCCCTACTTGTTGAAAATTACAGATCTACCACACCTCTTGGGTGATACGAAAGTTATTTATACCTATATATTTTGTAAGCCTAGCCTATATCTGTTTCCCAAGTGGTTTGAAAACCTGTAATTTATCAGATTTCTCGAGTCTGTTCTCTGCCGGATGAAGGCCGAACAGAATCCCGTAATATACCGGATATCGCTCCGCAATAATGGAGACTCACGATTCGCAAGCCATCTTATGGATGGCGAAGTGTACGCAAATGGGGTAAATGGGAGCCATCCCCCCAAATTTGGGGGATGAGTAGGCAGCGTATGATTTTCACCTCTGTATCCGGCTTGTCATTGACCTGCTGACTCCGCCGAGTTAGAAGCGAATTGCTGAACATAACGTGGGCTATATAATTGGGAAATGACTCTTTCCGTTTCGGAGCATATCAATCGCGAACAAATTATTGTCGGTATGTATACTTGGCCGTGAAAGCGAGTTATCTAATACAGGAAGTAGTTCGCGGGTAGACACGGCTCTCTTTGAGAATGAATAGTCCCGGTCGAGCGAGTGGTGTCATGCTGCCTCGCTTTGAGATTGGAGATTCAAAAATGTCACCAGTTTACATGAGAGTCGCTTTGGTCTCCCACAGGTAGACACGGCAACCTGTAACCATCTCGGTCATCTATACGCGGTAAGACTGACCCTGGGATCGTGTGTATCCATTTACAGCCTACTTTCGGCAAGTGCGAGAGGGAATTTCCAGAAATCAATACCACGTGACTTCGTCAGCCAATCAGCTAAAGTCTACCGACGTAACCCCAACGTAACTCGCCATTTTCGAATCATGTGATGCCCTACTTGTTGAAAATTACAGATCTACCACACCTCTTGGGTGATACGAAAGTTATTCATACCTATATATTTTGTAAGCCTAGCCTTTATCTGTTTCCGAAGTGGTTTGAAAACCTGTAATTTATCAGATTCCTCGAGTCTGTTCTCTGCCGGATGAAGGCCGAACAGAATCCCGTAATATACCGGATATCGCTCCGCAATAATGGAGACTCACGATTCGCAAGCCATCTTATGGATGGCGAAGTGTACGCAAATGGTAGACACGGCTCTCTTTGAGAATGTTGAACTAGGCTCACGCCATATGATCACAACTGGCAGACGACATGATCCAACAATTCACTAAACCGTACGTCTCAACTTATCTCAAAATGTTCACAATACATTCTAGAATAATATGATGCACGAATTTAAGGTTTACATTACCTGTAAATAGATACAACGGCAATTTATTATCACTATATACAGCCGGTTGGAACAGCGTAATTTAGCTAAAGTGATGACGTCACACAATTGTGTTGCGAACACGGACTTGTGTTGAACACACGAATCTCTTACTATTCAGTTATCTCGGGCCATCCCTATTTATCAACTAGATGGAACATATTTATTTATCTTATAACAGTTTACAAATCTCCATATGGACTACAACTGACCCAAAACAAATTTACAAAATGAAATCAGTTTCCCGGCATGGTCAAGGGGAGACCTAGCCCGAAAACATCGGCTAAGGAGTCTATTTTTTTGTTTTTGATTGTTGTTGCTGACCCCTTTAGCCCGAATCACATATACAGACCGAAAAGGAAAAAAATAAATAAGACGTCAGTCGCTCGAGATCTTTAACTGCACACGGCGTGGGGAATTGAGACAGACGCACAAAAAGCATTTTGTCGAATAAATAATATGATTTGGCATCTCCAGCACTATGACAACCACCTAATGACTCCTTTAATTAGATGGAATCTGCCATCAAACACGGATTTTGTCATTTTGCCGTTGGGTTTCTTGCGCTATAGTTTACAGGGACATGCGCATTCTAGAGGCTGCACCACCAAGCTTCTTTCAACCCTATTGACGAGGGCCCTTCAGGAGGTAAAAGCATTTTGGGAAAGGTATTGCGCCATTATTTCTAAGAACTCTGGCGTTGAATGTATGTGGATATTGAAAAACTCAAAATGTCTTGCGGAAGAACTTGATGCTAAAGGTCACATACCGTACAGACATGTATCCACATGGGATTTCTCGACTCTCTATGCTACAATCCCTCATCAGGACCTTATTGACCGTCTAAGTTCATTAATAGTATCTGTGTTCAAGAAAACTGATCGTAGATATATTAATGTCAGAAGCCATAAAGCATTCTTTAGCTCTACTACATACAGGAGATATCATTCATGGGATGTTTCTTTGTTTATAGAGTTGCTTGAATTTCTCATTAAAAATATCTATGTGAAATTTGGCAACGCTATATATCAGCAGCATATAGGTATTCCAATGGGTACTAATTGTGCACCCCTGTTGGCTGACCTGTATCTGTTCTCTTATGAATATGACTATATGCAGGCGCTTTCAAAAACCGATCCATTCAAAGCCCGTTCCTTCTCATTCACAAAACGCTATATAGACGATCTTCTCGCTGTGGATAATCGCTATATAAATGACGCAGTGAAAGATATATATCCACCTTCACTGGATTTGAAGGAAACTACAGATAGCCATACAGGCACATCATATTTAGATCTATATCTCTACAAAAATGAAGCGGGCATTCTCTCTCGTTGACTTTATGACAAAAGAGATGATTACAATTTCGACATCGTAAACTATCCCTTTCTGGACAGTAATATTCCAATGGGACCTGCATATGGCGTATACATATGTCGCTTAGTAGCATTTGCTAGATCCTGTGTTAAATGTGACGATTTTAATCAACGTCACAAAACATTGGTGCAGAAACTTAAAAAACAGGGCTATTCCACCAAGCGCCTACACTCAAAGTTTCTCAAATTTGGCGATACATATCGCATGCTGATAACAAAATACGAACGTAGCGTGCAAGATCTATGGCGTTACGTTTCGTAACTTGTGTCTAATTCCGCTTAACCCGGGGCTAGGGGCCGTATGAACCCATGTGCTTCAAGATCCTCATGGTGCTCATATGAACAGTCACAATCAAAGCGTGACTGAGATACATCTTTTTTAGATGACGACTCTATAACGAATATTATGGATTAAGAATATTGATCAGCGATACGGATTTGATATTTTTGGAACATCATGATGTCTTGCCGGCATCATTGAAAACTGTTGACCGCTTCTCTCTTGCAGGAAACAAGCCTATGTGCATGTATACTATGATTGTCTTTTTGAATTTGGTGCTAATACTGTTATGTGGAAAATGGAATAGGTCTTTGGATTATGGACGCGGATATTCTCTAATGGACGACGGCTGGATTATGAATGACGGACTAGACGCTTGTAATTCTGACTCACGTCATGAAGAACCAATAGCGACGTGGGTTTATTCACGTGATCAGGAAGGTCACGAGATCAAGGTCATACTCTCGCAAGATGTCAGAAAGGCGCGAAAACGTTAAAATCAATGGAAGTTTTTTCTCACACATTTGATCACATTTTGTCAGCATCAAAACAGTCATGAGAGATGGTACATGGTTAAAGAAGCTCAGGTCGGTCAAACTGTATCAAATTGGCATATTTTTTCTCTCCCGTTTCGTTATTTTCGTCAGCGAAAAGCCGCTTTTCGCGAGTCAAATTTTTATCGCGAAAATTTAACCTAGGCGCGATCTGGGCTGTGATAGGAATGCCACGCCCCCTTACCCTAAATTTACCTATCACAGCCAGAGTTTCTGGGTTAGGGGAGACCAATCTTTCATGGTACTCATATGAACAGTCACAATCAAAGCGTGACTGAGATACATCATTCTTTAGATGACGACAGTAGTATACAAAGAGCATTTGATTGTCACTTGACCTCAGAAATTTGCATATTAGGGAGGTCACGGGAGGGTCACAGAGGTCAAATGCAATATAGTTCCGGCAGAAAGACCAAAAGCTACCTCCAATCCAGGAGAGTTCCAATTGCTGCAGGGATGTATTCAGGATGTATTCATCCGCGGTGATGCGGTTTGGCCGCGGTTTTGGCGGTGATTCGGTCTCGGGGAAAAAGCTTCCGCGGAGAAAAAGTAGTCCCTAGATAAAATGGTCCGATGGGGTCGAGTGAGGTATCAAAGTGAAGCTTATGTGAAGGGGCATTTAATGGGCTGGGTGTGGGGTTGACATATCGGCCTTCTGCGCATGCGCGGTGGCCGAAGGGTATGAAAATAGCCGTTTTGGGATGTAGGGGAGTCCCTAATGGTCCAATGGAGTCGAGTGAGGTATCAAAGTGAAGCCTAGGTGAAGGGGTATTTTATGGCTGGGTTAGTGCATGTAAAAATTTTCCTGAAAAAAACCGGAACTCGGACTTTATCGAAAAATCCGGGAAAATACCTATATGGGGTATGGGGGTCCAATTGTGTCGAGTGAGGTATCAAAGTGAAGCATTAGGATTTCGCTGACGTCCTAGTAATAAACATAATCTATAGGTGTTGTACCATGTTAATAGGATCAGTCTAGCATCTGTACCACCCTAGGGTCGAGCGTTTATTGTCCCGTGTATCTCCGCAAGAAAACAACAAACAAAATGGCGGCTCCAGGATGGTGGGGGGATGCCCTTTCCATATCACGGCGTCGACAGTAGCGCCATCTGCACACATTGACGCAAGGGAGACAACTCGTGTGGCCTAAGGATATGGAAATAGCCGTGTTGGAGCTAGGGGAGCCACAAATGGTCCAGTGGGGTCGAGTGAGGTATCAAAGTGAAGCTTATGTGAAGGGGCATCTGATGGGCTGGGTGTGGGATTGAACTAGCGTCATTCTGCGCATGCGCGGTGGCCCAAGGGTATGAAAATAGCCGTGTTGGAGCTAGGGGAGCTACTACTGGTCCAGTGGGGTCGAGTGAGGTATCAAAGTGAAGCATTCGTCAAGGGGCATCTGACTGGACTAGGGGCTCGTGCGTTGTCACCATTCTGCGCATGCGCGGTGGCCCAAGGGTATGGAAATAGCCGTTTTGGAGCTAGGGGAGTTACTACTGGTCCAGTGGGGTCGAATGAGGTATTAAAGTGAAGCCTATGTGAGGGGGCATCAGACTGGACTAGTGGGTTTGAACTAGCGTCATTCTGCGCATGCGCGGTGGCCCAAGGGTGTGGAAATAGCCGTGTTGGGAGCTAGGGAGCCACAAATGGTCCAATGGGGTCGTATGAGGTATCAAAGTAAAGCCTAGGTGAAGGGGCATCTGACTGGACTAGTGGCTCGGCCGTTGTCACCATTCTGCGCATGCGCGGTGGCCCAAGGGTATGGAAATAGCCGTTTTGGGGCTAGCGAAGCCAATAATGGTCCAATGGGATCGAGTGAGGTATCAAAGTGAAGCTTATGTGAAGGGGCATCTGACTCGACTAGTGGGTTGACATAGCGTCATTCTGCGCATGCGCGGTGGCCCAAGGGTATGGAAATAGTCGTTTTGGAGCTAGGGGAGTTACTACTGGTCCAGTGGGGTCGAATGAGGTATTAAAGTGAAGCCTATGTGAGGGGGCATCTGACTGGACTAGTGGGTTTGAACTAGCGTCATTCTGCGCATGCGCGGTGGCCCAAGGGTATGGAAATAGCTGTGTTGGGAGCTAGGGGAGCCACAAATGGTCCAATGGGGTCGTATGAGGTATCAAAGTAAAGCCTAGGTGAAGGGGCATCTGACTGGTCTAGTGGCTCGGCCGTTGTCACCATTCTGCGCATGCGCGGTGGCCCAAGGGTATGGAAATAGCCGTTTTGGAGCTAGCGAAGCCAATAATGGTCCAATGGGATCGAGTGAGGTATGAAAGTGAAGCTTATGTGAAGGGGCATCTGACTGGACTAGTGGGTGTGAACTAGCGTCATTCTGCGCATGCGCATAGACGTTTTGGAGCTAGCGAAGCCAATAATGGTCCAATGGGGTCGCGTGAGGTATCAAAGTGAAGCTTAGATGAAGGGGCATCTAATGGGTTGGGTGTGCGGTAGCCATTCTGCGCATGCGCAGACGCAATGCGGAGCTTCTCGTCCAATCAGAAGCGAGTATTTCAAATCCGAGCTAGGGGAGTCCCCACGGTCCAATGGGGTCGAGTGAGGTATCCATGTGAAGCATTCGTGAAGGGGCATCTGGCGGGTTGGGTGTGCGGTAGGGACACAATATTCTGCGCATGCAGACGCAATGCGGAGCTCTCGTCCAATCAGAAGCGAGTACGCTTCAAATCCGCCACGGAGCTCTCGTCCAATCAGAAGCGAGTATTTTGATCCGGTGCATTATGGGGCATATCCAAGATGGCGGCACGTATGTTCAAGATGGCGGCACATCCGGTGTCGAAAACTGGCCATTTTATCGGGATGTGGTCACCTAGTGTCGAAAACTGGACCCTGTATGGGTCCCGCTAGACGTTTTGGGAGCTAGGGGAGTCCCTAATGGTCCTATGGGGTCGAGTGAGGTCTTATTTTGAAGCTCTCGTGGAGGAGCATCTGATGGGCTGGGTGTGGGGTTGAAATAGCGGCATTCTGCGCATGCGCAGTCTGGCCGTAGTATAGAAATAGACGTGTTGGGGGGTATGTGGGTGTGTGTTTGGGTTTGAGATGGGCTATTCACGGTTCGAATGGGTCGTGTGAGGTATCAATGTGAAGCTTGTGTGGGGTAGAGTCAGAATGGCGTGTTTTTAAATGCAAGTCGCGTCAATCTGTGCATGCACATTTGGTTGTAGTAAGTAAAGTGGCCATTTTGGGGCAGTGAAGGAAGGTATTTGGGGTCGAGATGGACCATCCTTGGTCTGAATGCGTCCTGGGAGGTGTCATTTTGTAGTTCTCGGGGTGTACATTCCGAATTGAGGGATGTTCCCGTCATCTGTGACGTCATCGATGACGTCATCAATAGGAGTATTAGCGAAAGTGAGCCTTTTGGGGCAGTGCAGGAAGGTATTTGGTGTAGAGATGGACCATCCGCGTTGCGAATGCGTCATGGGATGTGTCATGTTGTAGCTCTCGGAGTATAGACCCCGATTTCAGGGATATTTACAGCATCTGTGACGTCATCGATGACGTCATTAGTACAAGTTGTAGCGAAAGTGGGCCTTTTGGGGCAGTGCAGGAAGGTATTTGGTGTAGAGATGGACCATCCGCGGTCCAAATGGACCGTGTGAGGTGTCATCTTGTAGTAACGCCCACCAACACCATTCTTAATGCTTCAACGCCCTGGTGAAATAGCTCAGAAGCTCTGATATTCCATGGAATTGTCACTAATTCTTCGAAATGCAGTGATGCCCGTCAACGCCCGTCGTTACACCTTAACACTCTAACATAACGCCATGATATAGACCAGAGAGAGAACAACAACAAACAACAAGGATGACACATGAGAGAACAACAACAACAAGAAGTTTTTTTCATATAGTTTATTCTCCCCAATGTTACATCATACCCACGCTGGGGGAGCCGCGTTGGGTATATTTACAATTCAAGAAGATTCTTATCCAATCAGAGGCCACCATTTGCATGTTTCATATTCGTTCCTGTCCGTTAGATGTATTCTTGTCCAATCAGAAGTCTCCATTTCAGAAAGTGCCATCTGAACCGTTTATTCTAATCATCGTCGGGCAGGCCAGGATACCGTTGAGGCAACATATCCTCAGATAGTTGTTTGCGCATTCTGAGTATCTATCAGTGCGTGGGTGAATACTTTCATCCGATGGAGGTGGTGGTCAGTTTAACCACGAAGAACGCAACATTGGTCATTATCTCCACTATCCACTTGGTGTTACAATTCAAGAAGACTTGTCCAATCAGAGGCCACCATTTGCATCTGTCATATTCGTTCCTGTCCGTTAGATGTATTCTTGTCCAATCAGAAGTCTTCATTTCAGAAAGTTCCATCTTCGGCCATGTTCGCTTTGAACCGTTTATTCTAATCATCATCGGGCAGCCCAGGATACCGTTGAGGCAACATATCCTCAGATAGTTGCTTGTGCATTCTGAGTATCTATCAGTGCCTGGGTGAATACATTCACCCGATGGGTTGGTCGGTCAGCTTGGTCACGAAGAACGTAACATTGGTCACACTGTCCACTGTCCACTGTCCACTTGGTGTTGGGGCGTTGCAACCGGGCCCATTCCAAGGGATCCACGGTGTTCAGTTTCTCCAGCATCGTCTCTAGCGACACTCGGTTAATGATGGTAAACGGTTGGTCAAATACCTGGATGTTACTGCTCGGGTAAAAGTATCGGACTTGGACTGTCTCTTTATGCTGCAGCACATAACCAAACGCCAGATTCAATTTGAAGGCCGTAGTTTGATCTTTGAAGATGGCTTCTACGTAGCTACGTAGACGGGCGAGGTCGGTCAGTCGGAAATTGTAGATATCTTGAATAGGGCGATGACGGTGGAAACAGTGCCGTATCATGGACCAATGGCGCCGATAGATGTCACTCACTGGATGGGCGCCCTGTAAGAGATCGCTAGGAACATTTATGGGCTCGTCCAGAAAATGTTCGATGTTGTCAGGCGTATGACTCGAAACCGTAACGGTGGGGTCCGGCTGGATATCCAGGCTCTGAACTGTGGGTATAGACGGGCTCTCCTTCATCGCATCACCAGTGGCATTCGTCTCCCCGGGCTCATCTTCACTAGGTCTGACCTTCCGCGGCTCCTCTCAGTAGGAAGTTGTCGCACATGCCATGGTACCGGGGCATGAATCAACCGTTGGTGTCGCAGCAACTGACTGCGTCGTTTGAAGAGTTGACCACAACCGTTACATTGTTCCGTCGCGCCCTCGTGGAATGAGCGTTCGTGGCACAGTAAATGATCCTCCCGATTGAATGACCGTGCGCAGGTTGTACAAGTATACCGAGCATCGTTGTGGGTGGAGGCCTCGTGGCGTCGTAAATTATCTAGACGAGTAAACAGCTTCTGGCAAGTTGTGCAAGTGAACATCTTGGTGGTTGACAGAGTGTCTGATGAAACGTCCAGGCCGCTTCCCTTTTATAGCACGCTAGCTGGTGATCTATTTTTAGCACACTCAGTTCAACTATCCCCAAGTCGAGGGCCGAGCCGTGACATCTTCGGTAACATCCGTGTCTCTTCGGTCACCTCCGTACCGTCAACGATCAACATGTAGACATATAGAGTATGTACGGTATGTTATGGTATTCATCAGTGCATGAGTGACGCATTCAGCCGATGGGAGTGGTCGGTCAGCTTGGTAACGAAAAACGTAACATTGGTCACACTCTCCACTGTCCACTTGGTGTTGGGGCGTTGTTGTTGGGCCCATTCCAAGGGATCCACGGTGTCCAGTTTCTCCAGCATCGTCTCTAGCGACACTCGGTTAATGATGGTAAACGGTTGGTCAAATACCCGGATGTTACTGCTCGGGTAAAAATATCGGACTTGGACTGTCTCTTTATGCTGCAGCACATAACCAAACGCCAGATTCAATTTGAAGGCCGTAGTTTGATCTTTGAAGATGGCTTCTACGTAGCTACGTAGACGGGCGAGGTCGGTCAGTCGGAAATTGTAGATATCTTGAATAGGGCGATGACGGTAGAAACAGTGCCGGATCATGGGCCAATGGCGCCGATAAATGTCACTCACTGGATGGTCTTCGTGTAACAGATCGCTGGGAACATTTATGGCTTCGTCCACGAAGTGTACTTTGCCCTCCACGTCGTACAAAATCTGGCCCAAGGTCTTGTCGTCGGAATTTGACTGTTGAATTAGGGCGACATCATCATCGGCCCTCGTGCGATGGGTGGAGTTCCCCCTGTTTCGATATTGATGCCTACGGGCTCTTCTATCTGCAAACGTGGCTGCGGAACAGGGTGTCGTGTGCGTTGGTGTCGCAGCAACTGACTGGTCAGTTTGAAAAGCCGACCACATTCTTCGCATGGACGCTTGGGTACTTCATGGCGTGCACGTGTGTGGCGCTGTAAATGATCCGGGCGCTGAAACGACAGTGTACATATCGTACAGTTATACCGGGCGGTTCCTTCGTGCTTGGTAGCCTCATGGCGGCGCAAGTCGTGCAGACGAGTGAATGATTTCGAGCACGTAGTACAAGTGAACATCTTGGTGGTTGACAGAGTGTCTGATGAAACGGCCAGACCGCTTCCCTTTTATAGCACGCTAGCTGATATCATGTTCGGGCACTTCCGTGTCTCTTCGGATGTAAAAGTCCCCGGATGTAAAAGTGCCCGAATGTTTACGAATGTTCCACCATTCCGGACTTCTATCAGGTCCATGTCCAGAAGCTCTCATACGCCGCCATTTTGGAGCCGCCATGTTGGATCCGCCATTTTGGAACCGCCATCTTGGATATGTCCCATAATGCACCGGGTCAAAATACTCGCTTCTGATTGGACGAGAGCTCTGTGACGGATTTTAAATACTCGCTTCTGTTTGGTGTACGTCGCTAAAGGTGACCGGAACTGACCTTTGACCCCGGCGCGCGCCAGTTTTCGACACCGGATGTGCCGCCATCTTGAACATACGTGCCGCGATCTTGGATATGCCCCATAATGCACCGGGTCAAAATACTCGCTTCTGATTGGACGAGAGCTCCGTGGCGGATTTGAAATACTCGCTTCTGATTGGACGAGAGCTCCGCATTGCGTCTGCGCATGCGCAGAATGATATTCCTACCGCACCCAACCCATCAGATGCCCCTTCACGAATGCTTCACATGGATACCTCACTCGACCCCATTGGACCATTAGGGACTCCTAGCTCCCAGTTTGAAATACTCGCTTCTGATTGGACGAGAGCTCCACCTTTGCGTCTGCGCAACAGAACAATCATTCTCCACACCTTCCCATCAGATGCCCCTTCACGAATGCTTCACATGGATACCTCACTCGATCCCATCGGCCCATGAGAAACCCCGCTCGAGCCCAAAACGGCTATGTCCATACCCATGGGCCACCGCGCATGCGCAGAATGGTGACAACGCCCAAGCCGCTAGTCCAGTCAGATGCCCCTTCACATAAGCTTCACTTTGATACCTCACTCGATCCCATTGGACCATTATTGGCTTCGCTAGCTCCAAAACGGCTATTTCCATACCCTTGGGCCACCGCGCATGCGCAGAATGACGCTAGTTCAAACCCACTAGTCCAGTCAGATGCCCCTTCACCTAGGCTTTACTTTGATACCTCATACGGCCCCATTGGACCATTTGTGGCTCCCCTAGCTCCCAACACGGCTATTTCCATACCCTTGGGCCACCGCGCATGCGCAGAATGACGCTAGTTCAAACCCACTAGTCCAGTCAGATGCCCCCTCACATAGGCTTCACTTTAATACCTCATTCGACCCCACTGGACCAGTAGTAACTCCCCTAGCTCCAAAACGACTATTTCCATACCCTTGGGCCACCGCGCATGCGCAGAATGACGCTATGTCAACCCACTAGTCGAGTCAGATGCCCCTTCACATAAGCTTCACTTTGATACCTCACTCGAGCCCATTGGACCATTATTGGCTTCGCTAGCTCCAAAACGGCTATTTCCATACCCTTGGGCCACCGCGCATGCGCAGAATGGTGACAACGGCCGAGCCACTAGTCCAGTCAGATGCCCCTTCACCTAGGCTTTACTTTGATACCTCATACGACCCCATTGGACCATTTGTGGCTCCCCTAGCTCCCAACACGGCTATTTCCATACCCTTGGGCCAATGCGCATGCGCAGAATGACGCTAGTTCAAACCCACTAGTCCAGTCAGATGCCCCCTCACACAGGCTTCACTTTAATACCTCATTCGACCCCACTGGACCAGTAGTAACTCCCCTAGCTCCAAAACGGCTATTTCCATACCCTTGGGCCACCGCGCATGCGCAGAATGACGCTAGTTCAACCCCACACCCAGCCCATCAGATGCCGCCTCACCTAGGCTTCACATTGATACCTCATATGACCCCACTGGACCAGTAGTAACTCCCCTAGCTCCAAAACGGCTATTTCCATACCCTTGGGCCACCGCGCATGCGCAGAATGACGCTAGTTCAACCCCACACCCAGCCCATCAGATGGCCCTTCACCTAGGCTTTACTTTGATACCTCACTCGATCCCATTGGACCATTTGTGGCTCCCCTAGCTCCAACACGGCTATTTCCATATCCTTAGGCCACACGAGTTGTCTCCCTTGCGTCAATGTGTGCAGATGGCGCTACTGTCGACGCCGTGATATGGAAGGGCATCCCCACACCATCCTGGAGCCGCCATTTTGTTTGTTGTTTTCTTGCGGAGATACACGGGACAATAAACGCTCGACCCTAGGGTGGTACAGATGCTAGACTGATACTATTAACATGGTACAACACCTATAGATTATGTTTATTACTAGGACGTCAGCGAAATCCTAATGCTTCACTTTGATACCTCACTCGACACAATTGGACCCCCATACCCCATATAGGTATTTTCCCGGATTTTTCGATAAAGTTCGAGTTCCGGTTTTTTTCAGGAAAATTTTTACATGCACTAACCCAGCCATAAAATATCCCTTCACCTAGGCTTCACTTTGATACCTCACTCGACTCCATTGGACCATTAGGGACTCCCCTACATCCCAAAACGGCTATTTTCATACCCTTCGGCCACCGCGCATGCGCAGAAGGCCGATATGTCAACCCCACACCCAGCTCATTAGATGCGCCTTCACCTAAGCTTCACTTTGATACCTCACTCGACCCCATCGGACCATTTTATCTAGGGACTACTTTTTCTCCGCGGAAGCTTTTTCCCGAGACCGAATCACCGCCAAAACCGCGGCCAAACCGCATCAACGCGGATGAATACATCCTGAATACATCCCCTGCAGCAATTGGAACTCTCCTGGATTGGAGGTAGCTTTTGGTCTTTCTGCCGGAACTATATTGCATTTGACCTCTGTGACCCTCCCGTGACCTCCCTAATATGCAAATTTCTGAGGTCAAGTGACATTCAAATGCTCTTTGTATACTACTGACGACTTTACAACGAATATTATGGATTAAGAATACTGATCAGCGATACGGATTTGATATTTTTGGAACATCATGATGTCTTGCCCGCATCATTGAAAACTGTTGACCGCTTCTCTCTTGCAGGAAACAAGCCTTGTATACTATGATTGTCTTTTTGAATTTGGTGCTAATACTGTTATATGGAAAACGGAATAGGTCTTTGGATTATGGACGCGGATATTCTCTAATGGACGACGGCTGGATTATGAATGACGGACTAGACGCTTGTAATTTATTCCAGCATTTTTCAACCAATCTTCCACTTCTCTCCATATTGGTTTATTACTCTACATTCCCAGAATAGATGAATTACCGTTTCTGTAAACTCCTTGCAAAAGGTACATGTTTTACTGACACCAGCATCTAATCTATTGGCAGTAATATTCGTTGTTAATATCCCATTAATAATTTTATAATGTAGCCACTTATATTTTTCCTCTTGGCCAAACAAATTTACAAAATGAAATCAGTAGTTACATCCAGGCACGCGTTTAGTACTATAAAAGTGCATTTCGAGCCCTATTGTCCTTGCGGCGCAATGTGCAGAGGGGAGGTCACAGAGGTCAATTTAGTAGTATAAAAGCGCATTTCGAGCCTTATTGACCTTGCGCCTCCAAATTATATGAAATAAGTTAAAAATTCATGATTTATTGTGTTAAAGACAAGATCTGCTATATTACAGGGTGAACTGCCAGCATGAATCGTGATCATTCAAGATCTCCCCTGAGACGAGACGACAACAATATGAGACCAGAACAAGATTTTCCAGAAGATCCAGCGGTGCCTGCCGATGAAACATTACCACAAGATCAATCCGTGAGTGCCATATACCGGCGACATTGGAACACCATTCGCCATTGCTTTCACCGTCAACGGCCCATACTGGACTTGTACAATTTCCGGCTGGTGGAGCTGATACATCTTCCGTCCTAATTGGAGCGTATTTTCAACGACCAAGCCACATCGTTTCGGGTCAATATGACTTTTGGATACATTCTTCGGCACAAGGAGACCAATCAACTACGGTATTTCTATCCGAGCAACAACAACCATGTATTTGACCAGCCATTCACAGTGACGGATGCTATTTCCCTGGAGCCGGTGATCGATCAACTCGCTACATTAGACCCATTGGAGTGGGCCCGCCTGCAACGACCGAATACGAAATGGTTGATGGAAATGGTTACCAACGTAACATTCTACGTGACGAAATTGCGGAATCATCCGATCGGTGCTCCCATCATTCTCCCGCCTTGGCTGAGTCGACGAAAAGGCCTGTATGCGTTAACGGGCGGACATCATGGCCCCTACAAAGACCGGAATACTTGTTTCGCTGTTTGGCTGTACATTTGGACCAGTGTGATCCTCGGGCGTGTGACAAAGTGGCCAATGGCTATTGGAAACAGTATTTACAGGAGCAAGATATGGACGCGCGGCATTTCTGGTGTGTACCCTTCAAATATTTGGATGTCGTCGAATCGCTCTTCAAGGTGAATATCTTTGTCTATCGATTACTACGGGAAGGCGAGGAGAACTCTTCAGAACGGTACGCGTCCACGATGAAGATGAACGTCTACGACTACGGTGGAGTCAGTCACTTTTCCCTGATCCACAATATGAGCCTCTTCGCCCAGTCTTTCAGATGTACTCAATGCCAGCGGGTGTTCAAAGAATCTCGCGACTTACACCGACACGAGAAAATCTGTAAGAACGCTATTCAACGGAAATTTCCTGGAGGTGTATATCACAATTCGCCAACTATCTTTGAAGAACTAGCTGCTGAGGGTCTTGTGGTGGCGAAAGAGGACCGTTATTTTCCCTACCGGGCGTGCTATGACTTTGAAGCGATTTTGGAACCTATGGACACTAACTCAGCCAAAACACAGTGGACACAACGTCATATCCCGCTGAGTGTCAGCATTTCAACCAACGTTCCTGGCTATGACGCTGAGCTTGTATGTTTCGTATCGACCGGAGACCCCCATGACCTGATTACGCGGATGATGGGGTATTTAGAGGCGGTGAGCGCGCGCAGTACGGAACTGTTGGTAGTCAAGTTCCAAGATGTTCTGGACGAACTCGATGATCGAATTCCCGAGCCGGGTGTGTCGTTCAGTGACAGCGAAGAAAGTGAGTCGGAGGAAGAGGAGAAAAGTGGCGAGGCCGAAAGAGAGATTCGTCCGCAAGATGTACCCTTACCGAAAGTGTATGCGGAAAAACTGAAAGCCCGGTTCGTTCAATACCTGACTCAATTACCTGTGCTCGGGTTTAATTCTGGACGTTACGACCTCAACATGGTGAAGGAATTTTTGTACCCTTATTTGGCACAGTCCGGTGAAGTCAAGAGTGTGATCAAAAAGGTTAATAACCACATGGCGCTTACTACCACGTCACTGAATTTCCTGGATGTTCGGAATTATTTGGCGCCCAATTATAGTTATGCTCAGTGGGTGAAGGCCTATGACTGTGAACAAGCCAAAGGGAGGTTCCCTTACACTTACATGTTGACACTCGGCCGCTTGGAGGAAACAGAGTTACCAGAGTTTTTTCGATGATTTAAAGCAAGAGGAATGTTCTGAAGACGTGTACCGGGTATGGAACGACCAATACATGGAGACCTTGCGAGATTTTCTGGTATATTACAGCAATCTGGATGTCGTTCCCTTCCTCGAAGCGGCCGAGAAAATGGCGCAACTATTCCGCAACCAAATGCACGTCGACATATTCAAAGAGTGTTTAAGTTTACCTGGCCTGGCTCTTCGGTATCTCTATCAAGACTGTTCTACCTACTTCTCGCTCATTCAACAAAAAGACGAGCCAAGCCTCATAATTATGGTTGGCCATCCCTGCCAGAATTCGTCATTTAGAGGCTGCCTCTAATTATTTTGTACCATGGTATAAAATGCCAAGCCTGCCATAATTCGTATTTAGAGGCTGCCTCTAATTATTTTGTACCATGGTATAAAATGCCGAGCCTGACATAATTCCTATTTAGAGGATGCCTGTAAATCGCCAAGCCTGCCACAATTCATATTTAGAGGCTGCCTGTAAATAATATATACCATGGTATAAAATGCCGAGCCTGCCATAATTCGTATTTAGAGGCTGCCTCTAATTATTTTGTACCATGGTATAAAATCGCCAAGCCTGCCATAATTCCTATTTAGAGGATGCCTCTAATTCATTTTAGCCGTAAGTCATAAACAACTCGATGTCATATCAAGAATATTAGATTTGACCAATGAGTAAACTTGTAAAAAAAAAAGCGTAGAGATATGGTCACGTGAGTAAATGGGAAGAGACAAGATTTTTGACATCTTCTCCCAAGGTGTTTCGCGCTATTCTCCGATGGACATTCGAGAGGCGAGGTAATTTCGTATTTTGGAGATGTCTCGCAGAAGATTTCATAATGAACCCATCGGGGATTTTTTCACTTTTACTGTAAGATGTCGAGCTATCATCAAAAAAGGGGAGGAGCGTAAAGCCCGGCACCAAATTTGTGAAAGCGCATATCATTGGTGGAAGTAATAAGAAGGCGAAAATTTACGACTTACGGCTAAAATACGAATTATGGCAGGCTTGGCGCTTTTATACCATGGTACAAAATAATTAGAGGCAGCCTCTAAATACGAATTATGGCAGGCTTGGCATTTTATACCATGGTACAAAATAATTAGAGGCAGCCTCTAAATACGAATTGTGGCAGGCTTGGCATTTTATACCATGGTACAAAATAATTAGAGGCAGCCTCTAAATACGAATTATGGCAGGCTTGGCATTTTATACCATGGTACAAAATAATTAGAGGCAGCCTCTAAATGGCGAATTCTGGCAGGGATGGCCAACCATACATATTTCACTAGTACCACGAGAAAGATGTGACGAACATTCTAGGTGGGAAAGTGTGCGACAAAATCATCGGCTTTGATGCGAATGCACTGTATCTGTGGGCCATTGCTCAACCCATGCCAAGCGGACATTATACACGGTGGTTAGCGGAAGGCCAACATTTCAACCCTCAACGGTCCCACAGCGATGTCGCCGACCAGTGGCTGGACTGGGAAGCCCATCGACGCGGCATTTCTATCCACCACCAATCCAACGCCACAGAAAAGTGAGTAGGAGATCGCCGACTGCCCGTCGATGGGTTTGCCCTGGTGAATGGAACGCCTACAGTATTTCAGTTTTACGGGTGCTATTGGCACGGGCATGATTGCAAGTTCTCCCACGGTCGCTACAACGATCGCCGTGGAAAAACAGCAAAACAACTACAGGCGAAAGTGGTGGACAATGCTGATTATATTAAAGAGTTGGGGTATCAGCTCATCGAAGTGTGGGAATGTGAATTCCATACCATGTGCCAGGTCGTCCCACACTTGCGTGATTTTCTCAAGGCTCGAGAGTATCCCCTCCGTCGTCGTCGTATTTTCACCACGCCACAGATCCTTGAAGCCGTGCGCACGGAGACCCTCGATGGGTTTGTAGAATGTGACCTGCATGTCCCCGACGCCCTAAAGCCGCAGTTTGCAGAGTGCCCACCCATTTTTAAAAACACGCTAGTGAGTCAGGCTGATATTGGAGAGACCATGAGGGCCTACGCAGAGGAACATGAAAACTTGATTTTTCACATAGTATTCAACCACAGTTCATATTAGCACGCCGACGTCTATCTCCGATCTTGTTTTGGTCTGAGACGGATAATTATTTTGACTCCACTTGGGCATGCATTCCATCACAGACTGTGTCTATCACTATCACTCCACCTAGCTAGAACCATCAACCAGAAATGTTACCACAACACGTGATAAGCTAAATGTACGGGAAGTTCCTTAGTACATGCGTGGAGAATAATATGAACATCCCAAAGCTCATACACTGGAAAAGCCTGAAATTCAATCGATTTAATTTGTGCAACACATACATGATACAGATATCAGACCGGTTTACATATAGATCTGCAAAAAACTAATCAGTAAAACTGAGGTTAACATTTGTGTTTGGGAGGATAGGTCCATAAAGACGCATATTTCTCACTTTGAACGATTTGTAATAAACAGTGATATGAATCAATGTGCGACCGTCGGGGATTCCCCTGAATTACTAGCCTCCATACCTTTCACTAGCCGGAGCGACTTTCATCAGATCATGTGGATTACTAGCTCCAGTGTAGGCTTATTCTATACTCCGGTGGAAATACTGCGTTCTCTGACATCCGTTGCGTAACAGTGAGTTATTTGCCCTGACGTCTATGGTAGGCCGTAGGGGACAAAAATCGCCATTTGGTGTAGACACATATTATTAGCCAATCACAGAGTTGTTTTACGTGTAGACATTAATTATTATATGTCTACATACAATTTAATTCGGTATCATATCGAATTATTTTATATCAGTATACATATTATTTAGATACTACATCAAATATTTCAATGCTACATCAAATTAATTTTGTATAAGCATTGCAGATGATTTAGATACTGTATCGAATCATTTTGTATCCGTATACATATTATTTAGGTATGGCATCCTAAATATATTTCGATGTAGCATCGTATTGAACCAATGAAATCGTCCTGTCTGTACGAGACATCTGTAAGGCATATTGTCATTGGTTGCTCCATTTCTACAGGAAACAGAACATTTTGTGGCGGAAGCGATTACTGCATGTCATACATATTCCCAGTGGTTGTGATTGAATGAAGTATGTATGACATATTTAATGAATTATGTATGACATATATAATGAATTCTGTATGACATACATAAAACTGTTATATGATTGACTGAAATGTGTCTACACCAAATAGCCATTTTTGTCCTCAGTGGCCAACCACAATACAAATATTGGGATGCCATATATAAATAATATGTATACGGATACGAAATGATTTGAATGGGGATACAAATTAATTTGATGTAGTATCGAAATATTTGATGCAGTATCTAAATAATATGTATAAGGATATAAAATAATTCGATATGATATCGAATTAAATTGTATGTAGACATATATAATTAATGTTAACACGTAAAACAGCTCTGTGATTGGCTAATAATATGTGTCTACACCAAATGGCGATTTTTGTCCCCTGCGGCCTACCATACTATGGTAGGCCGTAGGGGCAGAGTAACGGACACGACATCAGACAAGTGACTTGAATAACAACAAGTAAGATCATATTTTTGCCAATCTATTCTACAAAACAAAATAAGGTGAGTTGAAAGTCTAATCGAATTTTTTATTATAGATTGTTTCCGAATAATGACCGGAACTAATCATATTGGCATTGCGTGATACCGGTGAACTATGCATCGTAACATCTTGAAGCGAAGAATGCCTATTGACCGAGGATATCCATGTATGTATCCATGTTGGTTTTGGGCCAGTTTAGTTTACAAGTGAATATCAAAGTCTCTGAAGAGGCGGGCGACTCCTAAATTATCAGCGAATTATCAGTTTTGTAGATCAATATTTCGGCATGCACCGAAGTCTCTAACAATGTAAATATATAATAATTGTCCACACTTCTCTATTGACGGCTTCTGCTCACGCAAGCGAATTTCAAAATTTCAAAATGGGAGTTATTTCGCCTTGTTGAGTCCATTAATATGGAAATATGCAATGCAACTTCAGGTTTGTTATAATTAACTTCTTGATTTTCTAAAACATTTGTCACATGACTACTGTTTCTCGCGTGACCAAATTATTTCCTTCCGCTCACTGCCTACCAAAGTTTGCGACTGTTTTATTTTGAAAAGGAGCCAGGGATGAATTTAAGAGCACATCACTTTGGATACACAAAAAGATACAATTTCAAAATTGCTGATTGATTGAAAGAACCCTCTGTATTATTCGGAGCATGGGAGAATGAGATAATTTGTCTAAATCGACCTTGAGATGTTCATGTGGTCTGGTATTAATTTGCAAATTTTTTCCAGACCGTCGCAGACAAAATGGCAAGGATTTCCATTACCGCAATTGTCGATGTTGACGTGACGGTAGTCGCAATTGCCCTCATGGGAATGTATTTGGCCCTTGTGTATATGAACACAGAGGATCAGGGAATTAGCAACGACAATAACGGACATACCGACGACCAGTACCCTATACAAGAAACTGGCGACGAAGGTGAGCAACGTTTTGTTCCATTTCTGCTTGATTCCATATGATGTATTTATGTCTTCCCAACTGTTGGTGACACTTTCATTGAAAGTGTTGACTTTCTCTTGGATCGGCTATCCAGAATATGTTATCATTAAAGATGCCAATACTTCTAGAGCGCTCGAGTAATTGAGTATATTCCAAAATAATATGATGTGCTATTACGATTTTACTGTTTGTTACGATGTGTCGATTGTGTCATTTCACTGTTGGCGTCCTTGAACATTGAATATAAACATTAAAACTATTCCCGAATGTTGTTCTTTTCCCCTTCTTTCATTGTGCCCTACCTTCTATGTAGTGAAAACAGCAACTGTCGCTTTCATTTTCGGGCAAAAATGCTAAAATAATCGGCTTCACAATTCTTAAAACGATATTATCGAAAAATTACGTTAATTGCATTCTTGCTAAGATAGCACGGATAATCTGCCTGCGCAAATGATTCACCAAAGCAAGTTTTATTATAACAAATATATAAATCGCTCGTTTCAGATGTTGTGAGAACAGAGGAATAAAGCTGACTATGTGCGGAACTTTGGACATGGGGGAGTGGCCTAGCAACGAAGACGTAGAGAATTTTGCGAAATTTATTATTATTTGAATATACTTTTATTAGTGTACATCTATACGTCGTAAAATATCAGATCTAATAAACATGAATTTGATATATTCCAGTTGTTTTGTATCGGAAAAAAACTAGAAACGACTAAAAATACAAATTGTGTCCCATTATCTTTACTGTTTAAATAATTATTCTGCAACCTCAACCAATAATTACCAAAAAACCAATCCAACACACCAATTTGTGGATATACTGGCCGCAGACATTTATTAAATATTTACACAGGGAGCATGGTGAGAACATGTACTTGTGAGCACGACCCGAGGACAGAACCAGCGAGCATCCCACCCAATTGCCCCAAATGACTGCCGACATGCCCTGGCTAGCCATTGGCAATAGGCTCTGTCCCACCCCCCGAAGGAATCGAGCAGATGAAAGCAGAGTCAAAAACCAACCAGACCTCCTCCCAGGTAACCAGGACAGAGGCCCCCCCACCCGTAGTAAACGAGCTGGGGCTGTCTGACCGATGACCTCGGACAGACAAAAGACCCCATGCAGGAAGCATGCAGGCCGAAGACCCAGCTATCTCCACCAATTGAGATAACTCACCAATGTAGATTTCCCTGTGAAATCTAGGGTCGATATACCAATTACCGGGTGTGCTCACAAGTTCTGCCCTTTCTCATCGACTCCTCGCTTACTGACAGAAAATGTCCAATTAAATGCTGCGACAAATAGTTACAAATACAACTGAAACAGATACATGTAACCAATAAAAAGGCATGCATTAATGGAATTTATTTTGTTTAGCACAAATAGAATACTAACTTGAGATACAATTTTCACCACCTGTATACACACTTTTAATCTAATCACATTACTTTCCAAATTTTATTCTCATTATTTCTTCATCTACACCAAGATTTATTATTAGATCTCAATCTATTTATTACTATTATCATTTTTATTTATTTATTTTTTAATTAGCAACAAGTATTGGAACTGAATTTGCCCAGCCACAATTCTTTGGGGGAGTGGGGGGAGGGAAACTGAAATTTCAATGAATCATGGTCTCGTTTCATGTGCGTTAACCATGCGGTTTCTCCATCCGCACTAATGAGCGCCTGATGGACATGGTCTTGACCTAGATTATTTAAATCGAACCAGGGGAAGTCACTCGAACAGAACCCATTCAGATTATTGAGAGTTGCCCCCCCCCCCCCTTAACAATCTCTAAATAGAGCAGTTAGCAAATTCTTCTTTCAAGCCATATAATTCGCAGAATTTCCATACACATAATGCCAGGCTTTGTCTCAGCACCGAATAACACAATTTAGCAGGCAATTGCATTTTGCTAAATTAGTTTATTCTGCAACCTCAACCAATAATTACCAAAAAACCAATCCAACACACCAATTTGTGGATATACTGGCCGCAGACATTTATTAAATATTTACACAGGGAGCATGGTGAGAACATGTACTTGTGAGCACGACCTGAGGACAGAACCAGCGAGCATCCCACCCAATTGCCCCAAATGACTGCCGACATGCCCTGGCTAGCCATTGGCAATAGGCTCTGCCCCACCCCCCGAAGGAATCGAGCAGATGAAAGCAGAGTCAAAAACCAACCAGACCTCCTCCCAGGTAACCAGGACAGAGGCCCCCCGCCCCAACCCGTAGTAAACGAGCTGGGGCTGTCTGGCCGATGACCTCGGACAGACAAAAGACCCCATGCAGGAAGCATGCAGGCCGAAGACCCAGCTATCTCCACCAATTGAGATAACTCACCAATGTAGATTTCCCTGTGAAATCTAGGGTCGATATACCAATTACCGGGTGTGCTCACAAGTTCTGCCCACATGTGTGTGTCCAAACACACACATCCCCACCATGCTCGCTAACACTGCTCCTACTAATCATCCGTATTAACAGCATGTACCTTAATGCTTCAATGGAGCAACAAAATGATATACACCTACACTGCACTTCAGGAAAGTGCTAGACTTCCAAATTGTGAATTGAGGTCCACCTACATGATGGACTGTGGCTGTCGCCTCACCATACTGTCAAGCCCCACAATAAATGTACAACATGTAATTACTATCTAATTGTATGATGAGGACATCTGTTCAAAGGAAAGGGCGGAGCTGATTCTAATTTTTAATCCCAGTACCCACCCCACATTACAGATATTTGCTGACTCGCTAGAGCTAAGTTAAAGTCCTAGGCCTGTGGACCACACACCTGTGAGCCCTGAGTACACGATGAAGGACCCATAAATCCACACTTCCTTCCCAGGATCTGAAACGATACTCAAATTTTTTTATTTTTTTTTGTATACAGAATACATGTAACATCCTGCCATACATGGCATAAAAACGTAAAGCCATGGATTTTCAACGTCCCTTATTTTTCAAATCATCCTCAGACATTCCACACAAATTAGCGGTCATACCAGAGTAGTATACAAAGCGTATTTAAAGTGGAGTTGACCTCAGAAATTTGCATATTTTGTGGAGGACACGTGGAGGTCACACGCGACAGCCAATCAGAAGCGAGTATTGTGTCACATGGGGTGTGGTGGTGGTGGTGGGTGGTGGGTTTAAGATGGCGGCTGTGGTGGTGGTGGGTGGTGGGTTTAAGATGGCGGCTGTGGTGGTGGTGGGTGGTGGGTTTAAGATGGCGGCTGTGGTGGTGGTGGGTGGGGGGTTTAAGATGGCGGCTGTGGTGGTGGTGGGTGGTGGGTTTAAGATGGCGGCTGTGGTGGTGGTGGGTGGTGGGTTTAAGATGGCGGCTGTGGTGGTGGTGGGTGGTGGGTTTAAGATGGCGGCTGTGGTGGTGGTGGGTGGTGGGTTTAAGATGGCGGCTGTGGTGGTGGTGGGTGGTGGGTTTAAGATGGCGGCTGTGGTGGTGGTGGGTGGTGGGTTTAAGATGGCGGCCGTGGTGGTGGTGGGTGGTGGGTTTAAGATGGCGGCTGTG
>JAVTVY010050981.1:0-27336 GCA_036873755.1 Hanleya hanleyi
GGTCTATACCAGTAGGTTGATAATTTTGACACTGTTGCTGTGCTAATCCCGCTGCACTGGGACTAAAGTCGCAATATTTATGTGTCGATCTTGTTGATCGTGAAGCGGTATATGACAATAGTTAGGGATTCCCTCCACCCCCAGAAATATGCAACTGCACTAAATACAGAGATAAATAAGCCAAACTCCCACTGCCATAATACCACGACGCAGACGGCCGTGCAACGCTATACGGGCGAGAACGAGCACCGTGATTACAGCCGGGCGGAGCAAGTCAAGGTACAGGCGGGCGAGCTGCTTTCATCAAGAAACGTCGGTAAATCGTGTATTCCGGGGGCCCAGCAAAAAGGTCGCAGACGGCTACACGGACGGCGTCCAGCTGGAAAGAGACAAGTACAGATCACAGATCTTACAGGACAGAAAGATACAGCACACAGAGCACACAAGAAAGATACAGAACACAGATCCCACAAGACGGATATGTGTATTTATCACACATTACAAGCAAATCAAGACACACAGATCATAAACAGTACAGTACAAGTCCAGACATACAGATCACAGATTATACAGTCAAGAAAGCTACAGAACACAGATCCCACAAGAAGGATATGTGTATTTATCACACATTAAAGAAAGATACACAGAGCACAGACAACACAGGAAAAGACAAGGCACAGCACAGACAGACTTCTTCCCCCGAGAAACGCCGATAGACGGTGGAATTGGAGAAATCTGCGACCGGGTCGCCGAGGGTCGCAGGAGGTCGCAGAAAGCTGCGACCGGGTCGCAGAAGGTCGCAGAAGCTTGCGACCAGGTCGCAGAGGGTAGCTAACGACAGTTGACATACAGTAATGATGTTTCATCGGTACCAGATGAAATGGTAATACAATATATACCCAAGTAATTGTCCTGACGGTCACGGAGAGTGAGTGGTGCGTGAAACTTACCTGAGAGATCGTCGTGAAGTTGTGTAGTCACAGGCCGTGGCTATAGACGGGTCGCAGCAGCCGTAAGGGTTGAGACGCCGGGCTATACTTACCTGTGCGGGAAGCAGACTGGTGAGCTGACAAGTTAGGGTCAGGCTCCGACGACTGGGGATGAAGAACACGCCGGGTTGCCACGTCTCTGGAGAGAGCGTCACCGCCGTGACGTTCCAACGACTGGGGGTCGTCTCTGGAGAGAGCGTTACCGCGTAACGTTCCAACGGGCCGTGACGTTTCAGCGACTTGGTGCCATATCTGGAGAGAGCGTCACTGCCGTGACGTTCCAACGCCTGAGGGTATATATATATTGGGGGAGAACGTTACCGCCGTAACGTTCCAACGGGCCTTGACGTCTCAACGACTGGGTGTCGTATCTGGAGAGAGCGTTATATCCTTAACGTTCCAACGACGGGGTGCCATCCCTGGAGAGAGCGTTACATCCGTAACGTTCCAACGACGGGCCAGCAGCCAGGCCGCCCTTATACCCAGAAGAGAAGGGCCAGCAGCCAGGCCGCCCTTATCGCGCATAGACATGAAGCACTATATTAACTATAAAGCTATATGCATACCCCCCCCCGTATATATTATTGATATATATAACATCAAGCTTAACTGCACACACTCTCTTCTATTGTCCACATACACATCAAGGGTACGTATCCGTTAACCTTATATGCACACACCAAGTGTACGTATCCGTTAACCTTATATGCACACACCAAGTGTACGTATCCGTTAACTTTATATGCACACACCCTCTCATATCACGTGTATATATACGTCAAGTTTATTTGCATACACTCTCCTAGTGTCTGTACATATATGTAAATATCATAACGTTACATCTCCTTAGACATTCTGTCTAAGCCACGCGGTTCTACGCTATCAATTGTAACCGCGTATACTATTTGTGCAGAATATACCATAATAGACCTTTACATTAGAGTCAGTCATCCTTATAGGGTTGTGATCATCTCTTCGAGCCCCGGATCTCTACTAGTGAAGGGGTTAACGACGGTGACGGCCAGAATGCCAGTGGGCAATCCCGGTTATTGATTCGTTTTCTCGTAAACACCACGACTGGTCCTGCTCGTACACGTT
The DNA here is from genome assembly GCA_036873755.1 of Hanleya hanleyi. Classification (NCBI taxonomy): domain Eukaryota; kingdom Metazoa; phylum Mollusca; class Polyplacophora; order Lepidopleurida; family Hanleyidae; genus Hanleya; species Hanleya hanleyi. Next base: position 2,088 of record JAVTVY010050981.1, read on the forward strand.
ACACAAGAGTAAAACTTCCTTCATTAACTTCATTCTGGGAAATATGTAACATTTGCTCCGCTCTCTTTGTGAAAATTCACCTACCTCTCCCGCTTCATCAGTTTGTCTCTTTATTTTTGACATTTCAGACAAGCAGACGGTTACGTCTTCTTGGTTGCGCGTGACCATCTTGACCGCCACCTGGTGGCCGTTATATTCGCCTTCAAATGTTTCCTTGGACACACCATATCCCACAGTTCTCTGTAAGCGAACGAAGTGAACGTTGCTACAGTCAAACTTGTACCGATCGTTTCTCATTTCTTGATAATGCTGAGTGGCTTCATTCCGTCCATTTACTGGCAGCATTCTACTGTCCTTCAAAGAATTCATAGAATTATGACCCGAAATCTTTCTCACTAAATGTCCAGCATTGCTTGGTATTCTCGGAGACAACGCTTTTCCCACACCATCTTCTCCTTTAAGATCTGCATGTATTTCTGTCCTATCCACGATCTGACCGATACCCATCATTAATCCGGCATTGGCGATTGAACATATGTGTGTGTTCAGGGTGTACACACAGCAGATCACCACGAGACATCCCAGGATAAGTACCGTAAATAGGGTACGTCGAGTTCTTATATACCATCTCCATAAACTCCTAATTCTACACCTGTATCGGGCAATGTACCAGCCTGTACCCAATCTATGGCATATGGACAACATACTTGGTAGGTGCGTTTATCACGTCAGTCCACGATAGATATGTGAATATATCGATGAAAGGTGTAGACGGTGACTGTATATATCAGGTGAGGTTAACTCACTGGAGAGGAACGTTTCAAACACATTTCTCTTTTCACAAAGGCCTCTAAGCATACCGTACTGTGAAGGCACTGTTAGTTGAATGGCATGATGGTAATACCAGTGGTATTAAAGTTTCTTTGGGAATGTCTATTTGATCTGAAAACTGAAAAGTCCAGACAAATGCGGAAGTTTGATCAACATGACGAGGGTCCCGGATTTCCTATGCGGGAAACGAACATGGTTGAAGCGTTAGTTTCCATAAACTATCACAGAAAATTGTATATTGTACACATTCACTTGACACTTGTGCAAACCGATTACAAGGATCTGTTAGTCTGCTAGTTCAGCATAAATTGTGTCACTGTTCAAAAAGTTGCAAATAAATCGCATGCGGTAAGCTGAAATTTCACACACATAGGCCTATAACTCAGGCAATCTGGAACAGATATAGCTGGCATATTTGAAGGATCTCACACCATGTTATGAGAGAATGCTGGACTTAGACACGTTACTGAATCCCAGTCCACTCCGGTGACAAAACTCGGAGAAAAGTATTGTAGGCAGTTCATAACTTTCTAGACAAATTCAAATTTAACATTTAATGGAGCTTGAAAAACCCTCTAAAACTGGAGCCGGAAACCTAGTTGAGTACACAATGGGATAGTTACATAGGTGGCAGAGATTCTAGTACTTTCCAGTGTGATATTTTTACTTATGTGGACATCCAGCTGTACAGGAGAACACTTTTTACTGAAATCATTGATCATCAGGCTAAGTAGATGCAATATAATTTATTGATAGTTATATTGAACTCTCATTATCAACTCCAAATAATTTCCAAGGTTTGAATTCATTGAAAAAAATATTGGTAAATTTGACATGCCATACAGTAAGATCAAATTCTAAAAAAATTCCTGGAACGCTTTTGAAGTGTGACTAATTACCACAAATTTACCACAAACAACCACACTGTAAATCAACTGCCAGTGTCAGAAGTTCACCGTGACGATGAATAACACTGATACACCACCAAAAGTATGTTCTGGTATGTCGATATAAAACTGATCATAAATCAGATATCAGCCATGTTTTGCTAAGAATGAACAGTATCTCATTGCTGTCATTTCCCTCAACCAAACAACTTCCTATCCTCCACAAACTACACACAAATTTTGTTTAATACCACAATTTATAATGTGAGGATATTTTTCTCATTTGTATGATTTATAATAAAAAATCTATACAAAATTTAACTAATGTTCAAGTACAAATTAAAAACTACAAAGTGACAATACAGTGATACTGGTAAAGTAACCACAAATTTAGCACAAACACCACAACATAGATTTAGCTGCATTTTGCACAAACAAACAAACACTTCTCACTTTAGTCAGTAAGCTTATTTGAACAATAGGAGTTGAAGCAGTTTCCATGTGACAATTTTTCTCTCTCAACAACATACAGGTCCCACGTTATATTAAGTTATTGTGAACCTTCATAATCTGGGATACAACAAATGATGGGAAAATTATAGATAGTGCCCAGAATTGATCATTAAATTTAAAAAGTGCTGCAAACAGTCTTTCACACAAAAAATGACTTTCCAGCCAGTAAGAGTTGACTAACCTAGCTGTGACAATAGTAATAATCAAATTGCAAGATTATAAATATTGTAAACTGATAGTATAGCCAGGGTACATGTAGCTGAGATATTGCTGATTGCGATGTTGTATTTCAACTCACTCAGTTTTTAGCTGGGGGTGTTTTGAACAGAATGAACATTGGTTTGGCTTCTCACTATACATGTAGTTGTTAGTTAACATTCTGAACAAAATGAGCATTTGTATGGCTTTACACCAGTTGCTTTCTATAAGTTATGCAGATGAATGTTATGAAGAGAATGAACATCACTATTCATTACATGTACATGTAAGCTTATATACATGTGTTAGCTGTCGATGTTCTGAACAGAATCAAAATTTGTATGTCTTTTCTTCAATTGTTAGATTGGAATCTTTTCTTCAATTGTTAGATTGGAATCTTTTCTTCAATTGTTAGATTGGAATCTTTTCTTCAATTGTTAGATTGGAATCTTTTCTTCAATTGTTAGATTGGATTCTTCTGAACAGACTAAGCATGCATGTGGTTTTTTTCACTATTTGTCAGCTGTACACTAATCAATTTATAGTGACAAATATAATGAAATAAGAATTGTAGCAAACTATTTTCTTTGTACATCCATGTGAATAACCATGATGAAACATTTTAGTTCAGACAGCAAAATAATGCAATTCTGGAATAAATGCTAAAATTCCATCTGTCAAATCGGCATATACAAATATAGACACGACATATGATATTCACTAATTTCTCTTTAATCAACCAAATTTACATAATTAGTGCAGCTGCCTGTGATTCGACCTTATCTTGCGGTCCGCCAAAACGGGAAACTGCTGTAAAATGATAACGTTGTGTCGTTGCAGGTATAGATACTATATTTTATCTCGCCATCTATCAGATTTGTCCAAATTTTCTAGCTAAACACGAACATGAAAACCTGTGCACATCATCTCCGTGTCACGTGCTACAGCAATTTCTAATATGTACATGTACATTCGTTCATGTAGTTAACAGTATGTTTATCCTGTCTTGTGACATGGCAATTCCTTGCCCCTCAGATATATTAAGCAGATAATTGAAATACACAGTCAGTCTCTATGATCAAGTAACATTTTTATATTCTGTTTAATCTTTTGTAAAATCATATGTAGGTCAAATTAATATTTTGGTTGTTACGTCAGCGTGGAACACAAATGGCCGTCTTGTTGTCAAGTCGCATTTGAAGGAAGCTGGTGAGCTTCGAGCTGTTCGACCTTATCTTGCGGTCCGCCAAACTGCTGTAAAATGATAACGTTGTGTCGTTGCAGGTGATTGTGATCCTTTATAGCCGTAGCAGAGCTTGGAATAATATTGGTCGGAGTTGGTGAAATTGTGTTCCTAGGACTGTACACATTTATCATCCAGAACTGTGTACTTATTTGAACTTTGTTACTGAACTGTTGTCTTATCGTCGTATGAAACTGTACACCACAATACAGTTGTCACCCAGAATTGTGTACCTGTTTGAACTGTGTTAATGAACTGTGTCCAATCGTCATAAAGAACTGTACGCCACAACACTTTATTCATCTAGAACTGTATACCTATTTGAACTGCGTTGAACTGTGTTCTATGATACTGACGGTTACCATCCATAACTGTATGCCTAACTAAACTGTGTTCGTGAACTGTGCCCAATCGTCACAAAGAACTGTACGCCGCAATACTTATTTCACCCGGAACTGTAGAACTATTTGAGCTGTGTTGGTGAACTGTGTTCTATCGTGAACTGAAGTACGCTGTAGTACAAACTGTATACGTATATCTGAACTGTGCTTGCGAACTGTAATACCGTAAACTGTTATTGTCCAGAACTGTAACCTGATATACAGAACTAATCATTTGGAACTGTGCACATATGTGAAGATTATGTTTCATTAAATAACTGGTCAATTTATCCAAGGAACTCTGCGTTGTTGATTCGTGGGAAACCGAATTGAACATCGAAAGGAACCCCCGTAACATTGAGGCCAGTTCAACACCAAAAAACGGTGTTGAGAAAATGGTGTTGACCCAATCCAACACTGAAAAATGGTGTCGAGACCAGTTCAACACCAAAAAACTTGTGTAAACTTATGGAGAAATTAATCAATAATAGACTTGTATGGTTTCTGAACAAGAATAATATTTTATCTCCTTTCCAGAGCGGTTTTCGTAAAAATAGAAGTACTATTGACCATATAGTTACTTTAGAAACAAATAGTAAAAACTCTATCTCCAATAAAGAATATTTATTGGGTGTATTGCTCGATATCGAGAAAGCGTATGACATGGTATGGCGACGGGGGGTACTGATAAAGTTACAAAATATTGGTATAGGGGGCAAAATGCTGCGTTGGCTGAAAGCCTTCCTATCCAACCGTGAGATCTATACAAGTCCGTATTGGTAATTCCCTGTCACGTGTTGTACCTGTTCAGAATGTGGTCCCTCAGGGGAGCACCCACTTTATTTAATATTGCAATTAATGACCTACCTGAATGCCTAAATCCCAAAATTAAATGCTCATTATATATGCAGATGACAAGGCTATATGGTTCTCTTCGCGTAATTTTGGAGTTTGTGTAAAACATATTCAGCAAGCCCTGAATGATTTATTGAAATGGGGGAAGACTTGGGGCTTCAAGTTTTCACCAGTAAAATCTGAATCTGTAGTATTTACAAGAAGATTTCTCCCCGAACCACTTGTATTGTTATATAATGATGTCAGGTTGAAGTGCTCGGGCTCATTTAAGTATTTAGGAGCCACCTTTGATAAGCGTTTAACCTGGGGTAAACACATTGATCTACTCGTATCAAAATGTCAAAAGGCTATAAACTTGATGAGGTGTGTGTCTTCTCACAAGTGGGGAGCTGACAAAAAGACCCTATTAATGTTATATAGAAGTCTCATTAGATCCAGATTAGACTACTCCTCTATTGCCTATGACTCTGCCTGTAAGTCATTAAAACAAAAACTTGATTCCATTCAGTGTCACGCTCTCCGGATATGCACGGGAGCTCTTCGTTCCACCCCTTTATTAGCCTTACAAATTGCTTGTAAAGAAATGCCATTATTTCTTAGGAGACAGATATCTACTTTAAAATATACCATCAAGCTTAAATCTCAAGTCGGTAATTTTGCTGGCGTTGTCACTGAGCCATCTTGGTACGATGATTTATTTCTAAAAAGTAACGTTAGACGCTAATATGGCAAGCCAAAGTGCTTTTTACTCGAGAAATTCCGATATCGGGAATTGAATTCCCGATATCCGATATCGGAATTAAAATTTCCGTTATCGGAAATTCATGACCTTCAATTTCCGATATCGAAAATTGAATTCTCGATATCGGAAATTCAATTTCCGATAACGGAAATTGCAATTCCCGATATCGGAAATTAGAATTTTCGATATCGGAAATTGAATTTCCGATATCGGGAATTGCAATTTCCGATATCGGAAATTCGGAGACAATTCCCGATATCGGAAATAGAATTCCCGATATCGGAAATTGAATTCCCGATATCGGAAATTCAATTCCCGATATCGGAAATTCGGAATAAAAAGCACTTTGGCTTGCCATACGCTAAGCACCTTTTAGTATACGTTCATTAAAATTGTGCCAGGAGACTCGTGCTGATGATTTGACAATGCAGGCTCCTTTTAACCAAAATTACCCCCATGGTTTTTAAACACACCAAGAGTTTATACTGGCTTGAGTGAACAAATTAAGAAATCTGATCCTCCACACATTGTAACTGGCAGTGCTCGCGATTATATCCAGTCTAACTGGAGCGAGTACTGCCAGGTTTATACCGACGCTTCTAAATGTCCCGACAGTGGTAAAGTAGGATCTGCGTTCTGTATTCCAGAACTTAAATATAATAAATCATTTAGACTTACTGATCATGTGTCAGTTTTTACTGGTGAGGTAATTGCCATTTTGATGGCTATCAATTTTATTAAAGAAGTCCGTATATCCAGAGCCACAGGGGCTCGTTACCGTTGTTAATTGATTAAATAGGTTGATTATGGGGGGGGTCGAGGTCGGTAATAAAAGAAGAAGGGAGGACATTCAAGTTGGCGCCGTCGCCACACCACGCTCACAAAACTCCGGTTTTATATCCCCTTGTGTTCGAAAATCGAATGAACTTCACTTTCAACCGATCGAGGAATGGTCAAATCGCATATATCTTACTTTACCTTCTCCCGATCTGGCCTCTTTAGGCAAAAACTTGCATTTACCCGCCCAATTTTAACCGATATTTCCAGATTGACCGTAATCTCGATACTTTCTCTCGCCACAGTGCCCGAGAATGAGCGAGACTTTCCTACCAGGGTTCGTCGGGAGCCGACTATCAGCTGACGTGAGACCAATGAAACACGGTTACTAACCGGGTTAGGGTTGGTCCCCAGTCTAAACACATTTTGGTCCCCAGACTTGGCTATTATATGCATTGTTTCGTGATCCCTACATGTAGTATGACTTGAGGTGAGAATGCATGATAAAGAAAAAGTCTGATTTTGAGATTGCGATTACTGATGGACATCTCTGTGAAGAATGAAATATTTTCAAAAAGAACTCCGAAAACGTCTAAAACCGTGAGAATAAGAACAATCAGCTTGAAAATTTGTGGAGACAGCTGTATGATAATAATTAATATATAATATATAGCTCTCCCTATCTAATGACGGTCAATAGTCATTATTGTAAAAGTTAATGCCCCTCTCCCAAACCATTGTCGATGGACAGGGGGGGGGGGGGGGGGGGGGGGGGGGTGAGGGAGTAATGAAATCCCCTTCCCCCATCATCCTAATAAACCAATTAAAAACGGTGTATATCGGCTTTCAATTTGAGCCTGCAAAGAGCCATAAACTTCCATTGAGCTGAGGGGTAAACCTACTGCTGATATTTAGGCCTACATGGATGGATGGATGGATTTACTTGGGCACTCCATCGTGGTACGATGGGCACTGGTCATGCAGGACATGCCGTGCAACCCGTTCCCCCACACCTTCCTACACATGGTCCCTTGAACCAGTATCACATAGACACTGACAACCTTCCCTTTATTGTCCGTGACTAATCTACTCTGTCTCGCCGGCCATAAACTCCGGCTCATGTCGTCAGCTCGATACTATTCACCTCCCACATTCATATCGGCCCCAATTACAACATCAATGGATACAGAGATCAAGCCCACTAATAAACCCATATGCCCACAATTTTTCTTTTTCATATCATACAGATTTCTCCCTCAACCTATGTACATGTATACCCCCCTATGTACATGTATACCCCCCAAATATAATGAATTTGTATGCTAAACGATACCACAGCCATATTTGTTCTTTTCGTCTAGCAGAAACTAAACAAGTGTTGTAAACAAGTAACAGTGCCCATCCATCCTGCCGACTTGTCGTAGTTCTAGAAATTTTCTAATTGTCGCTACAAATAATGATTCCTGCTATAATCGGAATTCAGTAGGCATATACGCTCTATGTATGGCCTACAGGAAGCGATAGCAAAGGCATGATCTCCTCTGTCATGGGCGGCTCGCGACGAACTTGGTGCCTGGCGAGGAAGTCTCGCTCATTCTCGGGCATCATGGCGAGAGAAAGTATCGAGATTACGGTCAATCTGGAAATATCGGTTAAAATTGGGCGGGTAAATGCAAGTTTTTCCCTGAAGAGGCCAGATCGAGAGAAGGTAAAGTAAGATATATGCGACTTGACCATTCCTCGATCGGTTGAAAGTGAAGTTCATTCGATTTTCGAAGACAAGGGGATATAAAACCGGAGTTTTGTGAGCGTGGTGTGGCGACGGCGCCAACTTGAATGTCCTCCCTTCCTCTTTTATTACCGACCTCGACCCCCCCCCCCCTATAATCAACCTATTTAACCAATTAACAACGGTAACGAGCCCCTGTGTCCAGAGTGGCAGCCACTTCTATCCCGACGGTAGGTTTCCACTGGTGGCCCATTGTTGGCCACCATCGAAGGACCACTAAAGTTTTGCTCATCGGCCCACCAGTGGCCCGATTACTTCGGTCCAGCAGTGGCTGCCACTGTTGACCCAATTGTTGGCTTGACAATGGCTGCTATTGCTCACACGGCTGTTGATCAATCTTGCGATGATGTAAATACTCTAATAATTCAATGATAGGAAGTGATTTCCCCAGTGATTGAATTATTAGAGTATTTCCAACATCACAAGAATGTTTCTGACTGATCAACATTCGAGTGAGCAGTGGTACCCATTCCCCGAATTCCTCAAATATTTCAATCACATCCAATTTTTAGACAAAATAAATCATTAAAGTAAATTTAATCACCCTCTAAAATCATTCAAATGATTAAGAAATAATGGATTATTTGTTGATTTTGGACCATTTTTCGAAGTGATAAATTTAGTGTAATGATCGTATTTTGTCCAAAAATTGCATGTGATTGAAATAGTCGAGGATTCGGTGTACTTTCAGCTAGACAATCAGCTGCACTTACTAATTAAGACGACATGGTGTAGTCTTCTTTTCAAGAAGTAACATTTTCACCAAAGAAGGCTTGTAAGACTCCATTTTTCAGTTCAGAATGTGATGATAAAGGAATAATCTCATTCGTTCGCCAGCTCTCATATCGAAAACTTTATTTCAGTCGATTATCATGACACACAAAATGAAATAAAATCTTCGAGAATTTTATATTCACAACAACATTCTTGGCCTAAAAAGTCCACGATCAATTTTTCCAAATGTTTTCAATGTTTTTGATGTTGTTCAAAATTTAAATTATATGTTTTCTAAGAATACTAAGTTTCTTAATTCAGACTTTATTAATGGGACTACAAAATCACAACAAAATATTCAAAAGTCTAGAGGATATATTAAATTAAATCATAGTTTTGGGATAAAGCAAATGCTTCAAGCCGACCATCTCCAGACATTTTGAATGATGCTGCTTTGTCAGCTCGGCTCCTTCACCTGCCATCTTGATCACATGCATTATTCCAGCCGCCGACTGCTGTTTCAATCTCTTTCAGTTATCGTTAGTTTCCAGGTGATGTTTCTTCCTGTACTCTAAAACAGAAGCAGACAAGGCACTGGTCAAAATCATCCTGATATTAATGATTGAAAACAAGGACTTTTCTACTGTCATGCTTTATACGAATGTAAGATCATCATATGAAGAATATCATCAGTGGTTGAATATATATCTCTGGCTAGTAATCATATTATCAAACTAAACCTCAAGAGAGAATTGCAAAAGCAAACCATTTATTAAAACAGTCCCAACCAGAGTTAACAGTGCGTGTAATGCTTAAATTCTCTTTAATTAAAGGAATAGAAAACCCTAAGATGATGCATACGTATATCGAAAGAACTATATCATTAGTATTCGAAAAACAAAACAAATCAGCTTTTCTAGTAATTCCGAATGAATGAGATCATTTTGAACATCAGAATTATTTCCCAGATCAATAATCCGTGGAGGTCGCCATTTTAACAAGCCCGAGAGCCGTTAGCCAATGAAAATCCTTTAAATATCACCTGACATTATTCCTGTGACGTAGTTGGGCCCAAGCCAGAGTAGCTAATAACATGGAGACCAATTGTAAATTATTGTGTCGATGGCTTTTGACAGATCGGTGGACCTTTCTTTACGCTCCGAGACGATTATGAGGATCGTGATATATGAATGTCGAATTGACATACAGGTTGACATGTGGCATTTTGCATATGATTTCACAAGCTCTCTTTCTGAGGCAAGAATATCAGGCCACATCACCCGATAGCAGTAGAAGAAACGCTGCTAATGTTGCCGTTGTTGTTGTTTAATGCTTTACCTTATGGGATAGAGCCCGGATGACAAAGGCATATTTGTCGCAGCGCCATCTACATAAAAATAGTATGGCCCACAAACGTCACAGTCACTCCAACATGTCGCAGATCATAAAGTGTTAAAGTGTGAACGATAAATCGGTGTTTACTGAGCTGTAGAATTTTGTTATTTTTTTCTACCCGTGTTTTTGGAATCTGATGGCATAATTCTATCATGTCGAGCACGAGTTTACGCAGAGTTTACTATTCCTTTAAAAAAATGGGTTTCATTATAAAGAAGACCTCAGCTGAGCCCAAGATATGCCCTTAAACATACAGAGACATGCAGATCATAGGCACTAACAGGGCTATCCCCGAAAAGGAGAAAGGGGGGAAATAGCCTATGAGATAATGTGCAACAAAGGGATGCTTGGGAGATGATCATCAGACCAGCTGATCAGTGAAGTGTCAGTGATATTATAGGATTAACTGATTAACATGTTTCAGGAAACCATACAGCTTATCATGATACTCCATGATTTCAGGGCATAAGCTTGATCCTTATGGTGAACGTGTTTATGGTGTTTCAAAATCACACATGTCGCGATAAGTGGCATTCACTAAAACGAATACCAGATGAAAGTTGTGGTTTCAACAATCAAGTCGCATAACTTGTAAGGGGAAACAAGTTGGATCAGGTCAAAAAGGGTCACGTGTACATCTTCATATGGTGATGATAATATGTGGTAAATTTCTAAAGAATCTAACAAAATTTCTACCAGGAATTGTGTTGTGTTCACTAGAGAAGGCTGTAGATAGAATGCAGACTCATTCTTCTTGGCCAAATAAAGAAAGGAGATGTAGTGTGAATTTGTAGTTCACTCTAACCAAATGTTAGCTATACAAATTGTATTTCTCGTACTTACTGAACACAGAATTATTCAACAAAGTCCATGAACTTGTCCTTTGCCCCTTTTCCTGACCACTTCCGGCTATGGGCAGCATCAGTCCCCAATATCGCTTTCATATGGTGGTGTGTCTGACATCATTTCCCCACAAAAGGCCTAAAGCGCTAGTCTGAAATCAACATGAAAAGTACATGATCATTTCACACATATATCATTCTTGCTGACAAATTAATTCAAATGTTCATGCTGGTGAATTAATTCAAATGTGGATAGTTAATAGTTTTTGTTCAGTCGCTGAAAAATGCAAACACAAACTAAATATTATAACAACCTCCTAAAAATATTCTCTTAATAATCAGAGTACCCGATGGATATAGAGGAAACAAGTCAAATTGGTCTGATAAATGAGGAGTGTATTCTGGAGCATCAACATGAAATTACATCATGGTTACCGACCCCCGACCCCTGGACTCATGCCCCGTCCTCCAAATTATTTCATTCTACATCATATATCACAATATGGCCAAAGGGGGATAATTCTCAGGATACCACAAATACCCTGATCTAAATGGAGATAATAATATTTTATACATAATTTGTTTAATAAGTAAAACAAGGAATCAATTACAGCATACTATATTGTATCCTGGAAGATTTACTCACAACTGACTGAAACAGAATCTTGACTACTGCCAATATATTTCAGTAACAGCTTTAAGCAGGGTTCTGTAAAAAGACAGAAATAAAATGAATTAGAGCAATGAAATTAAAGGAGTTAATTACGTATAATCTGTAAACATGTATTATCATTCAATACTTCTCAGTGGAAATCGCTGAATACAAGTCAAATTGACATGATTGAGGCTTTTTCATAAACAATTAAATTCCACGGTCGGGTAATATTTAATCTATAAGCCTGTATCTAGTGATTTATTTCTAGTGATTTATTTTTCATTCACATGTATACAAAATACAATAACATGAAATTCATATCAAATGCTAATCCTTTAGGAAATTATGTTTTCATTCTATTAGCCTGACGAATCACTACATTATCCTTCCAGAAATATTTAATATCTCGTTCAAAATAGGCTGAAAACGTATAACCATAATACTTAATCTTTGAACTGTTTAGTCTGTAAAAACTACAAAAACATGTTCAGGCTTGTGTCAGTTTATAATACATTACAGGACTGTAATTAGTATCACCATGGTTTCGCATAATGAAATAAAATAGGTAACAGAAGCTGAACGGCAGAATTCACTGAAATCTATCACAACATAGAACTTTATCTGTATGGGAAACATATCTAGAATATTCACCATCTTCAGTTCAAAATACCAAAATGACTAATAATTATCACTCATACAGTCTTTCTGTGATAATTTGCTATTATCCCTAACATTTAACATCGAAAACTAAGTTCTAAACAATCAAATATACCTCTAGTTATCGCTACGGAAATAAATCACTTCAGAGTTCACTTCACCAACTTGGACATTAAGGACTCGCGCGAACGTGGATCAGGATGTAAATTACAAGCGTCTAGTCCGTCATTCATAATCCAGCCGTCGTCCATTAGAGAATATCCGCGTCCATAATCCAAAGACCTATTCCATTTTCCACATAACAGTATTAGCACCAAATTCAAAAAGACAATCATAGTATACATAAACATAGGCTTGTTTCCTGCAAGAGAGAAGCGGTCAACAGTTTTCAATGATGCCGGCAAGACATCATGATGTTCCAAAAATATCAAATCCGTATCGCTGATCAGTATTCTTAATCCATAATATTCGTTATAGAGTCGTCATCTAAAAAAAAGATGTATCTCAGTCACGCTTTGATTGTGACTGTTCATATGAGTACCATGAGGATCTTGAAGTACATGGGTTCATACGGCCCCTAGCCCCGGGTTAAGCGGAATTAGACACAAGTTACGAAACGTAGCGCCATAGATCTTGCACGCTACGTTCGTATTGTGCTATCAGCATGCGATATGTATCGCCAAATTTGAGAAACTTTGAGTGGAGGCGCTTGATGGAATAGCCCTGTTTTATAAGTTTCTGCAACAATGTTTTGTGACGTTGATTAAAATCATCACATTTAACACAGGATCTAGCAAATGCTACTAAGCGAGATATGTATACGCCATATGCAGGTCCCACTGGAATATTACTATCCAGAAAGCGATAGTTTACGATGTCGAAATTGTAATCATCTCTTTTGTCATAAAGTCGACGAGAGAGAATGCCCGCTTCATTTTTATAGAGATAGAGATCTAAATAAGATGTGCCTGTAGGGCTATCTGTAGTTTCCTTCAAATCCAGTGAAGGTTGATATATATCCTTCACTGCGTCATTTATATAGCGATTATCCACCGATTATCCACAGCGAGAAGATCGTCTATATAGCGTTTGGTGAATGAGAAGGAACGGGCTTTGAATGGATCGGTTTTTGAAAGCGCCTGCATATAGTCATATTCATAAGAGAACAGATACAGGTCCGCCAACAGGGGTGCACAATTAGTACCCATTGGAATACCTATATCCTGCTGATATATTGTGTTGCCAAATTTCACATAGATATTTTTAATGAGAAATTCAAGCAACTCTATAAACAAAGAAACATCCCATGAATGATATCTCTTGTATGTAGTCGAGCTAAAGAATGCTTTATGGCTTCCGGTATTAATATATCTACGATCAGTTTTCTTGAACACAGATAATATTAATGAACTTAGACGGTCAATAAGGTCCTGATGAGGGATTGTAGTATAGAGAGTCGAGAAATCCTATGTGGATACATGTCTGTACGGTATGTGACCTTTAGCATCAAGCTCTTCCGTAAGACATTTTGAGTTTTTCAATATCCACATACATTCAACGCCAGAGTTCTTAGAAAAAGTGGCGCAATACCTTTCCCAAAATGCTTTTACCTCCTGAAGGGCCCTCGTCAATAGGGCTGAAAGAAGCTTGGTGGTGCAGCTTCTAGAACCAGCTATGAATCTAGCTTTGTATGGTGATTTATGCATTTTGGTAGTCCAGTATATTTTTGGTATGTCGTTATGATTGGTTGGAAGACGAATACCTCTTTCCCTGAGAAATTTTTTGTGATTGTTAAATAAATCTTCCAGAGTAAATGCAGTTTGGGAGTAAGTAGACGTATTTGATGAAGATATGTCTACACTCAATTCTTTAACCAGCACCTGGTAATAGTACTATTTACATATGAATATTATATTATTCGGAGCTTTGTCTGCTGGGACTATGACGAATTTACTCTGGAGATTTGCTAGAACTTCTTGCGAATTGAGGTTTCTCAGAACTTGTTTTGCTTGGGGAAGAGTACTTCTGTCAATATGGCGGATTGTTTCAACGACCTTGCTCTTGTTGAGGTCCAGCCAATCAGCGAGTACTGTAGGTTCAACTTTTCTCGCTTAGACCAATCAATAACGTACTGTTCCAATGCAGACAGGACTATCTTCTGGTCGGCCTTCAGATTTATTCTTCTTGGCTCTCTATATTTAGGTCCCTTCATCAGGAGTAATTTCAGATCCTTATCACTCACCACATCAAGGTCACCAGTCACAATATGTTTGGATGGTGTATAGATAAAAGTTCGACGATTCACAATCACAACTATAGCCTCCTGACGTGTATAAGTTCCAGTCAAACTCCTGGACAGCATTGGAGTAATTGAATATTTTGGTGGCTATAGATTTAGTGTACTTATATGAAATGCAAGGAGGTTCTGTGAACTTAAAATAGTTTGGTACAGCGTTGCGTACCTCTGGATCATCCAGGATTCGAGGTAAATTAATGATGTCCAGTCCTTTATCTAAGTAGTTGAGTTTCAAGAAAAGCCGATCTTGAGAGGTTTCGATTATGTTCACTGAACGATACAACCGAAAATACGCTATATCTTGACATACTTTAATGATTTTTGATGGTATTATATTTCCTGAAGACGCAGATTGTTGTATATCTCTGGCTATTTGATCTAAAGCTCTCAGAGGTAGCGCATACAGAACTGTACGTAAGCTATGTATACTATTGGGTGTGTTAGTTAAACCCACTAAGTAATTTAAAGTGATATGATCGTGAATCATCGAACTATTAAACTTTCGCCAACCATGGCTGCGATGTCTCCGTTGATGGGGTTTAAATAGTTGGGTAATGTTGGATATATTTGAACGGCGGTTTGTAGCATTGCCGAACCCACTGACATTATCATTTAAACCAAACGGAAACACTGACCCAAGTTCTAGCATCCAGAATA
This sequence comes from Hanleya hanleyi, assembly GCA_036873755.1. Lineage (NCBI taxonomy): Eukaryota > Metazoa > Mollusca > Polyplacophora > Lepidopleurida > Hanleyidae > Hanleya > Hanleya hanleyi. Next base: position 17,519 of record JAVTVY010050981.1, read on the forward strand.
ATTCCCGCTCTCGGATTTTTCTCAAATCCAAAAGGGGAATCCTTAGTAGATGGATAGACGACGTCTATGATCTGAATACTAAAGTTATCCCAGCCGTGGTCGGGTCCAGAAAAATGCCTACCTATAAGCAATTGCTTTTTCCTAACGGATTTTCTGTGACCGTTCACCCTAAGATGGAGTCTTTGGGTGGTCTTGCCAACATACTGTTGACCACACTTCTTACAGGAAACTAAATAAATACAGTTTGTAGTAGAACAACTAAGATCAACATACGAGTTAACAGAATATGAGTTACCAGTTAACGTGGAACTAAATGAAGCTGAAGTATTAAAGAGTGGACACGTGAGACATCCACGATGTCCACACTTAGAAATTTTGAAATTATTACATGTAGAATTCGGTGCTAAACAATCATCAAGCGCAATATTACAAGGTTTGATGTCGTGGCCTTGCTTTGCTGTCAGAAATATATCTGTCATTTGGATTGAAAAAGGTCTTAGTGCATTTCGAACTATTAGAGACTCGGCCGAGAAACCTGCACTAAGGTTCCTCGGGTCTGTCTTCATATTTTTTCTTATAGTTGTGCTCATTATGTTTGTTGGGTGTGCAGGGGCCCGGCCTCGGGGACAACTTGTCCACCAGCAGAATCCAGGCATACACAGGTTAAACCCAAGTCATTTTTGTGTCGCGAAATCTATTGTTGAATCAGTATTCATCGTTCCCAGTTGATTCTATATTTCGTGCAAACATTATTAGTGCAAAGAGCCCACAAAGAACCCATAAGAATCCTAAAAGAACCCATCAGAAGTTTGTTTAAAGTATAATAGGGGCTCCTCGTCCTTAAGACCACATGGTCTGTAAAGTGACGTCACAAACAAAGTTAGCCCGGCGCTCACCACTGAACTTTCAGCGCTAAAATTTACAATTATACATATTTCTAAAGTATAAACTCGATGGAGATTGACTCAGAACATTCTTAGCTAATTATCTGCGAAATGTCAAGATAAAACAATCAACACATACCTGTAAAATAGCAGATTTCGTCTTCAATAAAATGGCATCTTACACTTGCAGGCTAACGTATCTCTCAGGCTGACGACCACAGTGCCGCGCAAGGGAAGTAACTGGACACGAATTTCGCGCCCAAAGTCGGCATAAATTTCCCGCAGTAATGAATAATTATGCGATCAAATTGGTCAAAAATAATATAATTTGATTATCACTTTTGTTTTGACCAATGATATTACATTAACCACCACGTCGTCGGTGACGCTCCAAATGTATCGGCGGTCCGGCATCGGGCCGTTTTCGGCTCCCGATGCCGCTCGTGCCGCTAGAGCCCGCTCCACTCCCACCAGTGGTCCACTATTGTTTGCTGTGTGGGTATTTTAACTGACTCTTTAAGTGCCTTACAAGCTTTACTCAGTTTTACTTGGAATCAGTCTTCTTGTATATTATATGAAATCTTACATATTCTCTCTGATATGCAAGTTAATAATATTAATGTTTACTTGGCATGGATACCTGGGCATGCAGGAATACAAGGCAATGAATTGGCAGACCATCTTGCCAACCAAGCACGGTCATTCGACACTTTGTCAATTGATATCGGCCTTACCTTATCGGAAGCAATGTCTTGATTATATCCCCATTTTAATTCGTTATGGCAAGATCTTCGGGATAATTCGGATAAAGGTCGATTTTGTTATAGATTTCAACCCTCCATTAAAGGTGGTGTATTAAATTTACAGTCACGTTGGGCTGAAGTACTCATGTTTCGACTTTTAGTTGGTCACATTCCACTCAACTCTTATCTTCATAAACGTAACAGTCATGATAATGGTTTATGTGACTCCTGTGATTTCGAAGAGGCTATTAGTCATTTTTTACTTAATTGTACTCGGTATGTAAACCAACGATAATTACTTTTTGATGAACTTACATTGGCTGGTGATTTTAATCCAACTTTTGATTCTATGTTGAATCCCCCTAAAAACAGGGATAAAGTGTTTGCGGCAGTGTCTAGATTTATGATACGTTCTAGGAGATTTTAGTGAAAGTTTTGCAACTATTTCTTTATACTAGACACCCGCAGATTTTAATATTGATTTTACCATTCTGTTATAGAGTTTAATATCTAGTCTAGGTTACTCTAATGGTACATGCATATCATTTTAAATTTACAAAAATGAGCTGAGGAATATTAGATGATGATAGCAATTTAATATATATTTTCTCATTGGTGGTTTAAAATTATCTCTGCTAGATTAAAAGAGCATATTTTAAATGATGTCCTTGCTCCTTCTGATTGGATATTAGTGTTTGAGGATACCATTGGAGGTCAGCATTCGCGGTGTTCATCAGGAGGAGTATGGATATTATATCAATTATTGTTTTAAATTATCCACCTGTTCATCTAAATTATATATTGAGTTTAATGTTAGTCAAAAACGAAATATGCATGTACTATATTGGCCTTTTTAATTCAGTTTTATATTATTTTATAAATAGGGTCGTTGGTGTATTATTATATTATGGTTGTTGTTCCGATTATTTCCCCTTCCTTTTATGTCTATAAATAACGCCTTCGGAGTCTGGTTTTCCTATATGTTGTTTTTTAATAGCATATTCAAATCAATATCTAGTCTATTATATATAATTTTCTTTTCTTTAGTCTATAATGACACTTGAGCTATTTATACAGACATCTGTCTATTTTTTCTCACTATATTTTCCCCGTTGCTTTTTTAACACACCGTTTTTAACACTTTTTATTGTGTTTTTAAAATCAGTTTTATTTTTTAATCAACTCAATGCAATGATACTGGCGCGCATAATCCTAACGGATTGCATGCGCCATCCAAATTCAAAACTGACTGACTGACTGGCCCAGAGTATTCCAAAAACCAGCATAGCTGACAGTTATAACGTCGGACAAAGGAAAGAAACAAATCTCATCGCCTATAAAATACACCCTGCATACCAAACGGCTGCTCCAACTTCCGCCGGAGGGAAGGGCGTGAAAAATGGTAGGACAACTTGTTGATTTTTACGTTGATATGTCAGAACCATACCCTATCAACAATATCACATTGTCTCAGTCGTAAGATGGTACGTTTATTTAACTAGCTGACGTGTTTTTGAGGACGGGATAATTCTAAATAGACAATTACATCCATTAGAAGCCGAATCTAGAAACCTTTCTTAGAAAAACTACATCAAATATGCATTTTATCAAATTAATCAAGAATATACCTACGATCGTTGTGTAGAACGAGGTTGCCTTTTAATGGCAAGATAATATTTATATGTGAAAAAGAAGAATTTCGATGATTTTGAGACTCATGAATATGACATGTGTGGAAGTGGTGATACAATATACGGCGGAGTGAGATCTGATTACCGCCGGAGTCAATAATAATATGATACAGTTACCGCCGGAGTATCTAACAGGCACGGCGGAGCGGGGAAAGGGGCTATGGGGGCTGAAGCCCCCCAATAATTTGATCAGGAAAAAATAAATAAACACTACACTAAAGTTTTGATAGTTTTCCAGAGAGAATGGCAAATGTGATGCGGTAAAAGGCCTACTATTATCAGAATGCAGCAGAACGCAGCGTTTTGCATTTGTAAATTCGACAATTTTCTAGGTTGTCCGTCTGTATAAGTCTTATGAAGGTCTCAAAAATAAAACATGAAGGCTGAACCGAAAGTGTTGGATATCTTAAAGTTTTAAGAAATGGACAGGCCATGCAATAAAAACATAACAGTCGGGACTTAGTTCCCGATTGAACAACCTTTCACCTAAAGGGCGTCGGAAGCCATGGCCGTACCACTTTTGCGCAATAAACAAAAATATGAAAGAAAGAAAAAACAAAAAACGAAGAAAGAAAGAAATAAAAACAAAATGAAAAGCAAACGAACCACGCAGTTTTGATAGAAGACTTTGATCGGTCCAGAGCGCCAGTGAATTTGTTAGCGGCTCTGAGCACCGACCGTGAATAAGTAACATGTGCGTTCATATGCATGATGCCGTTTGATGTTCACGTTATTTTATCAACGAAACAAAAAATTAGTTTGCTTCATACGAATTCGTTGTTCGTTTGTCCAATTTGTCATACACGCTAGGTTGTTTCTGGGTGCATTCTACCTTTCCCGGTCCGTACCCGACCTTGTGATTAAGCTTCCGGCGGCCCCTGGACCCTCGCCTAAAGTGATATGATAGTGGCCGTACCACTTTGAATTTGCTTCCGACGCCCCTGTACCTTAACCCTACCTGGCCTGGGGGGGGGCACTTTACGCCCCCCCCCCTTGTTGGTTTTTTGCTCGTATCTCCGGAACGACAAAAAATTGAGAGCTGATACTCCGTGACTTTTCCGATTATCATATTTGGGTCATTTTGAGCCTATTTGCATGACCCCCCGAGCAGAGGATCATGGGTAAATTCAAAATGGCGGACATGGGGGGTACCAGAAAAGTGATGTTTTCGCCATATTTCTTCAAAAATGACACAAAAATATTGATTCAACGCGATTCTATGCATTTTACTGAAACTATGTGTCTTAGCATCACCAAAAAACATCCCCTGATTTTTCCCGCTCCCTCCCTTCCCCCATTAACCCTACCAGTCCTGGGGGAGGGGGTGCCAAAATGCCCCCCCCCCCCAACAAACTTTCTGCGATATCTCCGGAACGCCAAAAAATGAAGAGCAGAAACTTCGTCACGTTATAGGTTATCATTATTATCATTTTGAGCCTATTTGCATAACCTCACGAGCAGAGGATCATGGGTAAATTCAAAATGGTGGCCATGTGGGGTACCAGAAAAATTGATGTTTTTGTCATATTTCTTCAAAATTTTTACTTTTCTGTATAGAAAAGTGGGCAAAACTTATTTTATTTCATATCAGATTATTATTTACTAATTTACCATGCAGTTTTTGCGAAGAAAAAACAAAGTAAAAAATTTCGAAGATTTTGACCAAAAATCGTCCAAAAATGCTCTTTTAGAAAATGACGTCATCATGGCGGCCATCTTGGATTCTTTTTACATTTTCTTGTAGAGCTTGACCCAAAGATATAGTGTGGTAAGTTTCAGCCCTCTAGCCTTAGAGATAGCGAAAATATTTAGGGGGGGGCACTCCCCCCCCCAGGCTGCGGTACATCCCAAATCGCCCAGGCCAGATAGGGTTAATCCGAAACAAGTCGAAAATAGGCTGTACTGTCTAGAAAGCACAATTTTAAATCTAGACCTACTAGAGAGAAGAAAGTTAGTTCCGGTCCCCAGTCTAACTAAAATCAGACCCAATATAATCACAGGGTCTAACCAAATCCTATCTTTATTACCTAATTTTTCCATAAATCGTGTAGTTAAAACAACTCAATAAACTCAGAAATGGTTATCTATTACGGTACTTCTTGTTCAGAAACGCTTAATGGTGCTCTAAATAGATGCTCTCAACAGTGTTTGAGGGTTATCCGATACATAGACTGTATCTGACGGATACACATTCGCAACATTCTCACGGCGTCAGATTGTATATCTCATACTGTCAGAAATTTGGTTGTTTCACCGACAGTTTAGGGGGTTACACAGGGGAGAATGATTCGCCAAAGAGACCGGAAAATTACAATGCTGACGAGAACGCCTAGGCCAATACACGAGTTGGCACGATGGGCGTAAATGTCGAGGATAAAATTAGTGATGATCATGGCTATGTCTGCATGGTTAACATATAGTAAAGTGGCCTGATCGTGTACATAGACAAACGCAATTAGAGACTAGAGCTGCGAGCAGCTATGGGTCGGCTTCCGAAATTACGCATGATAGACGATCTTGACTATCCTGACAGACACTTTGAATATTCAATTCAATTAATACTAATTCTAATTCCTGAACATGTATTTCGTCACATTCCCCTTCCAAATCCGTTATTGAAAATTCGACAACTTTGATTGGCCGCTGGCAGCCATTTTCTTTTACGGTGCAACATTTCAAATAGAACTTTGGGAGACCCAGATCCATTGATTATGTGTACCAAGTTTCGTGTTGATTGCTTTATTGGTTCCAGAAGAGTAAAGTTTAAAAGATTTTTTTCAAAACGGAGTAAATGCAAGATGGCCGCTGAATGCGCTTTTGAACTACTAAATGTGAGTCAATATATTGATTATACCGTTACCAAACTATCCTCTGCGCATTGGGCCGCAAGGTCAATAGGGCTTGAAATGCGCTTTTATACTACTAAATGTCCGTCAATATACTGTTAATATACCATCCTCTGCGCATTGCGCCGCAAGGTCAATAGGGCTCGAAATGCGCTTTTATACTACTAAATGTGAGTCAATATACTGTTACTATACTATCCTCTGTGCATTGCGCCGCAAGGTCAATAGGGCTCGAAATGCGCTTTTATACTACTAAATGTGAGTCAATATACTGTTAATATACCATCCTCTGCGCATTGAGCTGCAAGGTCAATAGGGCTCGAAATGCGCTTTTATACTACTAAATGTGAGTCAATATAATGTTAATATACCATCATTTGCGCATTGCGTCGCAAGGTCAATAAGGCTCAAAATGCGCTTTTATACTACTAAATGTGAGTCAATATACTGTTACCAAACTATCCTCTGCGCATTGCGCTGCAAGGTCAATAGGGCTCAAAATGCTCTTTTATACTACTAAATGTGAGTCAATATACTGTTATATACCATCCTCTGCGCATTCCCTTTTTTCGAAATGCGCTTTTAGACAACTAAATGTGAGTCAATATACTGTTACTATACTATACTCTGTGCATTGCGCCGCAAGGTCAATAGGGCTCGAAATGCGCTTTTATACTACTAAATGTGTCAATATACTGTTACTATACTATCCTCTGCGCATTGCGCCGCAAGGTCAATAGGGCTCGAAATGCGCTCTTATACTACTAAATGTGAGTCAATATACTGTTACTATACTATCCTCTGCGCATTGCATCGCAAGATCACTAGGGCTCGAGATGCGCTTTTATACTACTAAATGTGTCAATATACTGTTACTAAACTATCCTCTGCGCATTGCGCCGCAAGGTCAATAGGGCTCGAAATGCGCTTTTATACTACTAAATGTGAGTGAATATACTGTTACTATGCTACCCTCTGCGCATTGCGCCGCAAGGTCAATAGGGCTCGAAATGCGCTTTTATACTACTAAATGTGAGTCAATATACTGTTACTATACTATCCTCTGCGCATTGCGCCGCAATGTCAATAGGGCCCGAAATCCGCTTTTATACTACTAAATGTGAGTCACGATACTGTTACTATACTACCCTCTGCGCATTGCACAGCAAGGTCTGTAGGGCCCGGAATGCGCTTTTATGCTACTAAATGTTAGTCAACATGCTGTTACTATACTATCCTCTGCGCGTTGCGCCGCAAGGTCAATAGGTCCCGAAATGCTCCTTTATACTACCAAATGTGAGTCAGCATGCTGTTACTATACTATCCTGTGCGCGTTGCGCCGCAAGGTCAATAGGGCCCGAAATGCCATTTTATACTACTAAATGTGAATCTGGATAGTCTGGGTGGTTAGCGTTTCAATTTCACAAAAATATGTCCGTAATCTGGCAATGCTGCCTAAGCTGTGTTACCATAACGTAAAGCTTACAGGCAGTTTATATTCGCGGAAAGTTTTTCGCTGCTCACACAGAAAAAGTACAGCAGAAAAATTAATAAATTCGTGTAAAGTTTGTTACCGAGAATCGCTAAATATTATACAGATTTACAGCTGGATATAGATAATTATTCTCTGCGCATTGCGCTACAAGGCCAATAGGGCTCGAAATGAGCTTTATACTACTAAATGTGAGTCAAGATACTGTTACTATACTATCCTCTGCGCATTGCGCCGCAAGGTCAATAGGACTCGATATGCGCTTTTATGCTGCTAAATCTGAGTTAAGATTACTTTTCTATCCTCTGCGCGTTGCGCTATAAGGTCAATAGGGCCCGAAATGCGTTTTTATACTACTAAATGTGAGTCAATATACTGTTACTATACTATCGTCTGCGTATTGCACCTATCGCAACATAAAAATCTGTATCTATCAGGGTTTAAGAGAGTAGGCCCTTGCAAAATTGGTAAACTTCTCCACAAAATTCAAGATCTGCAATGAAACTGTCGAAAACGCAATGTCAATGAAACTGTCGAAAATGCAATGTCAAAGATGCCGGAGTTTGTTTGTTCGTCGAAAGACGCAGATGTACATTGTAAATGCACATTAATCATGCATTCTTTAAAATAGAAGTATTTCTCGGTACCAATGTTGTGAAATAATTATATATGGATATGTGCAGTGTTATTGCGTAATCTGGCAGAATATTGCAAAATGTTACATGAAGTAATCCTGCCAGGCTGGAAATCCCCTATTAATAATTCCAAATAGTGCAACATACCCTGGTATTCCCGATATGTCAGTAGCATAGAAATTTGTACCGATCAGGGTTCAAGAAAATAAGTCCTTGCAGTCAGAGATATCAGTATGCTGATTTAAAACAACCGCGGGGAATAATTGAGATTGAATAAAACGTCGTTCAGCGAATCTTGAATCGGTAGTTACGTGCAAATTAGCCAAATTTGTTCAACAATCACGTTACTCATTTACATATTCTATCTTCCTCTCTTCTATCCCGTATTCAAATTAGTTGGAATAGGTCGAAAAGACAAAGTGTGTTATTATACCGTGTGTATTTTTTCTTTGCCAGTTGTACATGTTTGTCTACATATGAATTCGTACTTGGGTATCGACCACCCGTACAAGAACGTTTCTTTGAAATTCCTTTGTTTAATTTCTCACGATTGAGAGTCACTGCGACAGAGGATATACATTCTCTTCTGAATTTTTTTGGAAGCCTAATAATAATACTAATTGAAACTGCGAGCAGTGGCTACCGGGAACCAGTTCTACACAGGGCCTAGTGTCCAGGCATATGGCGGAATGTGGCCGCTAAACCGTTCAGCTAATCGACAGTATTTTGCATTCAGTGCAACACACCATAGCCTTTACAATACATCTCAGCAGCCTGGTAATTTGTACCTATCAAGGTTCAAGAGAATAAACGCTTGCAATATAGATAATTAAGGTAAATAAAGATACAGTATTTCAAATTATACATGGTAAATACGGCACTCACGTGTGTGTTCAATCTCCTGATAACTCCACAGTTTTACAGCATACAAATCCAGTCAGTCTGTTGTGGTCCTTAGGATAATGCGACACGAACTACAGTCCATTTCAACAATTATGAACATACATACAGCCTGCACCTCAAATGAATAAAACAGAGAGAATCCTAAATGTTCGTTTATACACCTTTCACTCTGTAGTGCCTGGTGTCTCTACATGGTCATAACGGGCGAACTTGAGTGTTATTGCGTAATCTGGCAGAATATTGCGAAATGTTTGAAGCGATCATGTCAGGCTGGAAATCCCCTACTAATATTGCAACGTACCATGGAAATGGCATTTTCAATTTTACATGTCTGTTCTGGGGGAATTCCCCTGCGGGACCCCAACAGCACGAAACAGTGCGATACCACTATTTGAGAATAGCGGGAAAATTATTTAAGCTACGATTAAATTAAATAAAGCAATAACATTTAGCTATGATAATATCCAGTAATAAAACAACTCAGCGTTTAATGTGGGATATTCTTATATCAACCAAGCTGTGCTTATAGTGACGTCATTGCTTCCTTTTACATCTAACCTACATAGTTATCACCGACGAATAATCCGTCAACTCGTAAATTTGGGGGAGTTAGATTTGAGAATT